>JAJEJO010000081.1:744974-821993 GCA_020662805.1 Glaucomys volans
AGTTGCTGGGATTACAGGCGTGCGCCACCGCGCCCAGCTCGGATTTTCTTTCAACTCTTGAAAAATTACTGCCGTGATTTCACTGAGAATTCCACTGTTACTTGAATTGGTGTTTCCCTATAAATCATGTGTCATTTCTCTCAGCTTTCAAAATACTTTGTAATTGTTTCTTAGAATACTTTTTTCAGTTCCATTCCCTCTCTCTTCTCTTTTTGGGACTCAGAGCATGTGAATGTTGCCTGAATTCCATTCTTTATTATTGTTTTTCCAATCTATTTTTCTTCATTGTCCAAGTTATTTGTATTGATTTATCCTTGGGTTCAATGATTTTAACCTCTATCATTTCCATTCAATTAAATCTATCCTGTAAGTTTTTAATTTCAATTATTGAATTTTCTACTTCTATACTTCTCTACTTGGATGTTAACTTCTGTTTCTTTGCTGATTTCTTCTGTATTTACATTTGTTTCAGAATTTTATAATTGCTTGTTGAAGCATTTTATGATGACTGCTTTAGAAACCTTGTCAGATCATTCTAACACCTATAGCATATTCGTTTTGGCATCTGTGGTTTGTCTTCTCATTCAAGCTGAGATTCTGATTCTTGGTATGATGAGTGAGTTTTTTAATTGGATCCTGAATATTTGGATTTTATGTATGAGTCTGGAACTTACTTGATTCTCTATTTTAGCAGGCCTCCACTGACAGTGTACTGGTAGGGGAAGAATAACACCTCTGCATTGTCACCCAGTGGAGAGGGAGTTTGAGTTCCCCCACTCAGCCTCTGTTGACACTACCCTGGTGTGGTGTGGGAGGCCGTCCCTTTTCCTACAGGGCAGGGGGGAAAGTCTAAGCTCCCCACTCAGCCTCCACTGGCCAGGGGCGGAGGGATGGTGGTTAGAGGATCTGGTGCCACATTTTTCCCCTTGGTGTTTGGCTGGAATGAGGGGGGATGTTGTCATGAATGCTTCTGTCTTGTTAGGTTTTCCTTTCTATCCTTCTGGTTACAGAGATCAGACTTTTCTTGAGTTTTACCTCCACTTCCTCCTTCTCCTGTCTATGCCTATTGGCAATTCCTAATTGTTGGCTTCTCCAGTATCTGTCTGAGATACAAGAGGGAATTCATCATCATGTTGTTCCCCAAGTCCTGAGGTTCTTGGATGATTTGCGTTCTCTCCAGCTTTGAGTCTTATGTTCTATACATCATTCTGAGAGTTTTTAGCTGTATTTAGCAGGAAGGAATGCATTGCCTTCATCTTATCTATGACAGGAGGTCCTAGGTATCTGTTTTTAAATCAATACAGAGTAGTAATCACTGAATCTTTTTTATCTGATAATTCAGATTTCTTAAAGTTCATACATTTTTCTTCTATTAGTATTTTTTTGTGGTGGGGGGATTGGAAATTGAACCCAGGGGCCCTTTGCCACTGAGCTACATCCTCAGCCCAGCCCTTTTTAAACTGGGTCTTGCTAAGTTGCCAAGCCTGGCCTTGAATTTTTGATCCTACTGCCTCAGTCTCCCAAGTCATTGGGATTACAGGTGTGTACCACCGAGCCCAGTTTCTTCTATTATTTTTTTGGTTGTTGCTCTGCACCCTTGTTACTTTTCGCTTCATTTGATCCTCCTGTTATTTTCTTTTCTTCTGTTATTTCATCCATTTTTCTTTTTACTTTTTCACTCATAATTTCCATTATTTCATATCTTTGGCTTTGTACTGTGGGACAGTTCTCCTTTTTCTTTCCTTTTTTTATTGTTTGTTCAATTTAGTTATACATGACAGCAGAATGCATTTGGATTCATTGTACACAAATGGAGTACAGTTTTTCATTTCTCTGGTTGTACACCATGTAGAGTCACATACATGTGTAATCATACATGTACAAAGGGTAATGTTTATCTCATTCCACCATTCCTCTCCCCCCATTTTCCTCTACACAATCCAATGTTCCTCCATTCTTCCCTTACCACCACCCCCTCATTATGTATCAGCATCACTTATCAGAGAAAACATTCAGTCTTTGATTTTGGGGGGATTGGCTTATTTCACTAAGCATGATATCTCAAACTACATCCATTTACCTGCAAATGACATAATTTCATTTTTCTTTATGGCTGGGCAATATTCCATTCTGTATATATGCCACAGTTTCTTTATCCATTCATCTCTTGAAGGGCATCTACATTGGTTCCACATCTAGCTATTGTGAATTGAGCAGCTATAAACATTGATGTATGTTTGATGTACAGCAAACCATAGTATGCTGATTTTAAGTTCTATGGGATAGCTGGGTCAAATGATGGGTCCATTCCAAGTTTTCACAGGAATCTCCATACTGCTTTTCAGAGTGGCTGTACCAATTTGCAATCCCACCAGCGATGTGTGAGTGTACCTTTTCCCCGCATCCTCATTAACACCTATTGTTGCTTGTATTCTTGATAGTAGCCATTCTAATTGGAGGGAGATGAAATCTTAGGGTAGTTTTTATTTGCATTTCTCCAATTGCTAGAGATGTTGAACATTTTTTCATGTATTTGTTGATTGATTGTATATTGTTTTCTGTTAAGTGTCTGTTCAGTTCCTTAGCCCATTTATTGACTGGGTTATTTATATTTTTGGTGTTTTTTTGAGTTCTTTATAAATTCTGGAGAGTATTGCTCTATCTGAAGTGCATGTGGTAAAGATTTTCTCCTACTCCGTAGGCCCTCTCTTTACATTGTTGATTGCTTCTTTTGGATCCATTGACCAGCTCTGTGACTTCATGCAAATCATTTGACTTCTCTGAACTTGTCTCAGTTTCATCTCATGTCAAATGAGGATCATAATGTTTGTCCTGCATAATTCAAGGAGCTGGTAAGAGAATAAAATGAGATCACCTCTCTCTCTGGTGTGTTACAAACTCTAAATTCTATGAAAGAGTAAAGGGGTGAGATGGAGATGGAGGTATAGCATTGAAGATAGTGGCATCTACTCCTGGAAGTGTGGGGAGCAGAACAGAACAGAGATGCAAAGTTGCAGTTACCCAGTAGATTCAGAGCAGAACCAAGTATCAGGGAGTGGGGGCCAGATGTAGTTGGTGAGACCAGGGTAAGGCCACACCAGAATTGGCTGCAACCTCAAAAGCAAGCATTCCTCCCAGGTGCTATCTTCCAAAAGCAGCAGAGGTGAAGAGATTTTTAGAGATAAAAAAGAAAGAGTAAAAGATGCTCAAGTCAATCCTATATATATTCAAAATTGTCCTCAAAACACAGAAAGATTTGTCACCTAAGAAATGAGATTAATGCATCTGACAAGAAGCATAAAGACCTTGAATATTTTTTAAAATTGTTATAATTGCTCCCAATTCTACACAATATCCCATCTTCCCCCTCTGTTTCTGATTCATTAAGTTTATCACATTATCAATAGATTAGAATATCAAGAAAAAAAAATTTAAGCAAAGCTTCTGTGAGAGCTAAGGAAGCAATCCAGCAAGGAGACATGTTTCTTAACTACCCCCAAACAATCCTCCCATAAATTAAAAGTAAAAACTGATTTTCTTTGTGGGAACAACTGTGATAAGTGATGGGGCAGGATCTGGGGAGTTTTGGAGGACTGATCCTACTTCGCTAATACACAGATGGTAGATTTTCTAGCTTAACTCCCTGTTCTCTGTCTTTTCAGTGAATTGGGTGATTCACTGTTAAGAAGTGAGCAGTGAATGTCCCTGTCTGTGTCCTAGAACCTGGGGAGTAAGAACGTGTTGTTTTTATGTCATCATTTCTCTCTGCACAGCAACAATTTCCTTGTCCTCAAGAGGTAATGTAATCCTCATGATAAGTGCTCAGTTTCTTTTGCAGAGCACAGCAGCACCTCTCTTTGTGACTCGATAACACTTTAGCTTGCTGGATCTCAAATAATTATTTGGTGAAGAGCTCAAGGGATCTTGGTTATCATCAGAGATCATTCCCTCTTTTTATGGAAGAAAAAATTGTAGCCCAGAAAAGTGGGCTTGCTGTGAAGCAAGGTAGAGAGAAGAGAACTAGGATCTAGAACTCTGACAAAGATCTTGGATAGGGCTATTTCTTACTTTTTGTAATTGCATGTGGTGTTGGAGGTCAAAATCCAGAGCCTCATACATGCTAGGTAAGCACTCTACCACTGAGTCACATCTCCAGCCCTTTGAATAGGGTTATTTCTTTTTTTCTTTTTAAATTTTTTTCTTTCTTTTTCTTTTTTTCTTTTTTCTTTCTTTCTTTCTTTTTTTTTTTTTTTTTTTTTTTGGCAGTACTGGTGACTGAACCCAAAGATGCTCTATCACTCAGCTACATCGCCAACTTTTTTTTATTTTTAATTTTGAGACAAAGAGCATGTTGTTTTAGATCTGAAAGAGACCTGAAAAGTCATCTTGTCTCTTCTCTTTTCTAATAAGACCATAAAAAGACTTACACGAGTGGTAGAACACTACTCGAACCTCCTTTTCTTACTATTTCCCAGAACAGTATGCTTTCTTTCACCTGCAGTGCTTCTCATTAATTTGAGGGGAAGTCATTAAAATTACCAATATACTTGTGTTCTGTTACTTATTAAATGTTTCTAATATCTAGTTTAAGATCACTACTCCATACAAAATGACAAGGCCAGGTTTTTAAAAACATATTTTTTTAACCATATGGAATTTGGTCATTCTGAGGAAATGCAGAAACTTGTCCTAAGTCACTGCAGACAGTGAAGCTGAAATTTGAAGCAATAAACTATTCTATTTTGGGAATAATAGATGAGCAGTCAGGAAGAGTTAGGCATTCTAAGAACGCAATTGTATAGAAAAGCTAACTATTAAGTCAGCTCTTAGAATTATTTGAATGCAAAGGAGATTAATACAGATAAAGGGAAGGTGGGCACTTAGCAAATGACAAATGGTACACTCATTGCCATAGAGAAAGCAAACTTTTAGCTGAAATGGTACTTATGGGAAATAAATTCAAACCTCAGATGTTTTAGTCAGGAAGTCTCATTAGGATGCAACATGCTTCTCATTATGGGTTATTACATCGTGTCACTAAAAAAAGGAGACATCCGAGAGGGACAAGGCACAACCAAACAACAAGATGAGAAATTTCAGTCTTGCTACATCTTGCTCTATATCAATATGGGATCATTTGATGCTATTCGCTCACCAAAAAGTTACTCTTCAGAGTGACAAAAATAAATATTAAAAGTGATCTATATGGAAATGACAGCTGTTGGGTAAAACTCTTTTGAGAATCTTATGTATATTTTATGTGTTGATTTATTCATTCATTCAACAAATATTTATGGAATTCTAGGAAGACAAAAATAAGACATTATCTTTCCCAAAGGGGTCTAGAGGTGATAAACATGTTAACAAACCATTGTAATGGGCATGCCGGGCACTTTATTTGATGTATACGCTTTGTATAGCAGAAGCACAAAGAGGGACTGGGAAGACTTCATGGAAGAGAAAGTATTTTTTTTACCAGGATTTAAAAGAAGAAGAAAAGCTTGTGTAGCAGGCAGGGAGTGAAACAGGTAAACAAGAGGGAGGTAAGAGCTTATTCAAAGTCTTTAGCAGTATGGGATTTAGAACCCATATGAATCTCAGGGCAGCTACTTTATACTGTGGAATCTTAGGTGAGTTACCTAACTTCTTTGAGTCTCAGTGACCTTCTCTGTAAAATAAACAGAATAATCCTCACTGCACAGATGATTATAAGCCTCACTAATAGTGCTGGTTAGCAGGTTATCTTTTCTAGAAACTCAGAATTCATAGAACATTACTAAGTTGTAGGTAATTTTGTTTTGGTACTGGGGATTGAACACAGGAGTGCTCTGCCACTGAGCTACATCCTGGCTTTTTTATATTTTTATTTTGAGATAGGGTCTCACTAAGTTGCCCAGGCTGGCCTTGAACTTTTAATCCTCCTGCCTCAGATCTCCTGAGTTGCTGGGATTACAGTGTGTATCACCTTATCTGGCTCGGGGTGTAGGTATTCTTATTATGCTCTCTTTGCAAAGAAAGAAATGTAGAACTGAGTGGTTATGGAAGTATCCCTTCAAATTACACAGGTTAAAAAGTAGCAGTGCTGGGATTTGAACCCAGGTAGTTTCACTAAAGACTCCTTTCTTTTTTATTTATTTTATTTATTTTTTAACACACAGTGCTCTGTTTTCTTATTGCATGATGCACCCTGGGAACATAGGGTGTTTGGTATGAAGGTATGGGGTGAAATGGAAATGAGGCTGCAGTGGTAACAGGTTGGAACACCATGCTAAGGTGTTAAAAATATCGCTAGGTCAAAAAGGAACAATGGAGCTGAGTGCAGTAGCACATGCCTACAATGTCAGTAACTCAGGAGACTGAGGCAGGAGGATGGGAAGTTCAAGGCCAGCCTGGGCAACTTAGCATGACATTGTCTCAAAATAAAAAATGAAAAGGGGTGGGGATGGAGTGAAGTGGTAAATCTGGATTCATTCCCCAATACCAAAAAAAAAAAAAAAAATTAAAAAGGAACAGTTGCAGTATCTTCAGCAGGAGAGTGACTTGTCATATTTGTGGTTTAAAGTATTAAATATTACAGTCAGTATTTGAAGGATGAATTGCAAATACTTAAGACCGGAGGCAGTCACTAGAATTGCGGCAAGAAATGGTAAGGCTCTAAACTGAGATGAGGACAACAGGATGAAGAGGAGCAGACATGGATAAGGAATAAGGAGGCAGAGTTGACTGGACTTAGTGACCAGTAGGGTATGAAGGCCAGGAAGAAAGCAGAGTCTGGAATGTCCTTTTGGTTTCGAGTTCAAGTGCCTGTGAGAAGATGGTGCCACCACCAGTAGAGACAGGGAACAATGCAGAAGGGGTAATTTGGGGAAAGATGTGAGTTTGGTTTTGGTTGTTGTTATGGTTTGAATATAGGTGACCCCCAAAAGCTCCTGCATTAATGCAGGAGGTGAGGTGATTAGATTATGAGAGTTGGGACCTAATCAATTCATACTAATTGGAAAGAACTGACTGAGTGATAACTATAGGTAGATGAGGCCTGGCAGGAGTAGGTGTATCATTGGGGGTGTTCCCTGGAAGGGTTCATCTTTCCTGTGGTCCTTTTCCCCCCACCCCTCTCTCTCTGCTTCCTCGCTGTCATGAGGAGGGCAGCTTTCCCTGCCATGCTCTTCCTCTACCATGTTCTGCCTCATCTTGGCCCTGGAGCAATGGAGTCAGCAGTGTGAGGACTGAGACCTCTGATACCATGAGCCAAAATAAATTTTCCCTCGTCTAAGTTGTTCTTGTTGGGTATTTTGGTCACAAAAGCAACACAAAACTGACTAAATCATGTATTGGGACCAGGGTTCTTGAAGTGCATTCACATGTCCAGCAGGTTGTTGTGTGTCAAAAGGTCTGGGCTGAAGGCACACGGCCAATGAAATGGCTCAGTGAGAGTGAAGGGGGAGCATGCAGAACCTCAGTATCTGCCACACTGGCAGGTGAGGAAGAAATGGCAAAGGATGCTGAGAAGGAAAAGCAATCTGAATGGGAACCCTAGCAAGGGGGCAGGGGATGTCCCTGGAGTCACAGGTGGTATTGTTTATTCAGAAACACATAAAGCACTTGAAGAGGCAGATGCTTCTGGTATAGGCTGCTAGGAAATTGAGAGGGATGGGATGAAATGCCATGGGAATAATTTGTACTCACTGGACAAGAGGGTTGAGTTCTTATCTTCCTTTCTGACAGGTGTCCTCTTTGATGTTTAACCTGCACTGGAGACCATAATTTGGTTATTAATGCTTATCTACAATGCACTTTTTTAGTTAAACTTTATTTTGAGAAAACTGTATTCATATGCAATTGTGAAGAATGATACAGAAAGATACACTAAATTTTTTAAAGACCTACTTTATTTCTACTATGGCTTCAGAATTTTTTGTTTTTGTCCATTTCTCCCATAGGGCTTACCCTTGGGAGAACTTTGTACATCATACCTGCAACAGAGATGGGTGAGATCAGAAGCAGATTACAAGGAGTCAAGCCTTATTCAGCCCATGGATCTGGGTGGCACAGGATTGGGAATTGAGAGAAAAGAAAGTTTTGGGTATGGTACCTAGGAGGTCTTTCAAAGGTGGAACTGTTCAAGGGAGAGTTTCTGCAGAGAGGCCTTGATTTGGGAATGAAGGATACAGAGGAGGTAGGTGCTGGAGCACCTGTCTACATATGGGTTCAGTTGGCTCCAATGCTGTCAAGCTGTTTTTTCCTCCCTGCTGGATAAAGGACAATCTTTGCTGGATTTGACATGACAATCTACTGGTGTTCCTTCCATCCTTATAATACCACTTGTAAACCTGCCATTTCACTGAGATCAGAGTACAAATTCCTGACCAGACTTTCTGGCTTCTGCTCTGATCTCCTGCCCCTCTCTCAGTGGAACCTGCCTCATCTTTGGGTCTTTGTTGCTGTGCTTCTGCCTGGAATGCTCTCTTCACACTTTTCCCTTTTATTGGCCAACCCCAGTTGACTTTTCAGCTTTGTTTAGAGGGTTTCTCCTCTAGGAGGCCTTCACTCAGCGCAAGCACCTGCCGTGGTGTCCTGAACACCTGAGATACGATATTGTTACTGGAGCTGCACTGTATTAATAGTTACCGCTAGACTCTACATTCCTCGAGGGCATGGATCATATCTTGCAGAAGACTGTATCTCCAGTTTCTAACACATAGTAAGGGTCAAGTATCTCTTGGATAGAGACAGGCATATGGGTATATGGACAGAGAGGTGGTAGACTGGAGCCCAGGGAGTAGGTGAGATAGCCCAAGGAATCAGAAGAGGACTGAGTGCAGACATCCAGGACACTCCAGCAGTTTAGGGTTCTCAGGATTGAGAAGCCATCCAGGAGGGTTGGAGAGGAACGAGGAGAGCTGGGAGTGTGCAGCGTTCCAGCCAGTCTGGGGAGTTTGCAGAGGTGGGAGAGGAGGTCCACCTGCCAAATGTGCTCCCCTACCCTGACCTCTCCCCCCATCCCCAGGTCCTGAGGGGCTGGGGGCTGGGGAGGTTATAGAAACTAAAGTCCTTTGTGTCCCCCACGGTACAAGGCTTCTGAAAAGCCTTTGGGTAGGAGAGCCGAGGAAAGTAGGAGTGAGAAAGAGGTCATTCTGGTTCCTGTTTTGTCCCGACCTCCGCGGGTCTGGGTGACCTTGGGTAGTTCCTTTCCTCTCCAGGCCTCAGTGTCCCCGTGGGTACTGGCGGACGCAGCGTGCTCCGGCAGGGGGCTGGGAAAGGCCGGCGGAGGCAGGGCCCGGGTGGGAGCAGGACCGCCCACTGCGGCGGGCCGGGACCTCCCGGGCCCTTGTTGGCGGCGTGCGGGACTCCTCCCCCGGGGCGGGGGTCGCGGCGCCGGCAGCTGGCGGCCTCGCAGCTGCAGCCTCAGCACCTGCCGCCGCCAGACGGCGCGGGCGCGGCCCGGCCCGGCGTCCCCCCTCCGGCTGAAGCCGCGGCGCGGGAGGCGGAGCCCGAGCCGAGCCCGAGCCGAGCGACTGCCAGAGCCTGGCCCGCTACTGTGCCCGCCGCTGGGCGGGGCCGCCCCTCGCCTAGAGCGTCAGCCCGCCAGGTCCGTGTCCGCGCGGGCGGCACCTCCTCTGCAGGTAAGGGCGAGGTCCCTTCGCCGCAAAGTTTTGGGGGAACTGCCGGTCTCCACACCCCAGGCCTGTGCCTCCGGGAGCTGCAAGCTCTCTGTCCCTCGGCTTCCTCCGCGCCGCCCTCCACGGTGCGCTCTGCCTGCACCAGCGGTCCGGGGTGATCCGCGCCGGACTCCGGTCCTGGTGTCCCCACTCCCAACGCGAGACTAGCCCACCGCTTAGTTCAGGACCTGCAGCGGTTAACTCTTTACACAGGACCTATGTGTCGCTTAAGTTTCCGAGACCTGCTTGGTGTAGTTAGTGGAAGGAGCGGCAAACCGAGAGGCAAACCTGAGTTCAGGTGCGGTCGCAGCCGGAGCCAATTTTCTGAGTGACCTCAGACCCGCCCTCCCTGCCCGACCTCCCTGGACTCGGAGGGATTCGCCAGGGACTATCTGCTGAGCACCAACCCTGGACTGCCGTTTTGTGAGTGGAGGGACATCTCTTGAAGTGTTTCAGCCCCAGGGCTCATTGGGGTGAGAGAGGACTGTTGGGACCCACAGAAGTGAATCTCAGGAGTCCTATCGCTAAGCTGCAGTAGCTTTGACTGAGCTTTAGGAGGGGTATTGAGAAAGCCTCAGAGTCGAGGAAGCTCCCAGGGTTGGGAGTCTAGATCCTGGTGGCCCCTCAACCGTGGAGGCTGTGTGACCTTGGGCAAGTCTCCCACTGGTTTTGCCGCTTCTAACATAACGTGCAAGTAGCGTTCACTAGATGTTGGCTAAGGTCCTCCGGCTGTAAGTTCTAGGGACGTGGAACCTTGGGTCTCTGAGTTAAAGGGTCAGTTTGGGTGGAGGCAATGTTTCATCAAAAATCCATCCAGCACTTGCAAATGGGTGTTTAGAAAATAAAGGAAACATTTGCAGTTTGCTTTTGGAGTACCAAAATAGACATGGGAAGGATTAGTGAATGCTCGTTTTGCCTCTTTCAGTGCTTTGGACCATCATAAAATATTCAACGGCATAATGATTTGTTTTCAAAGTGGCGTATAGATCAGGAAATGTTTCTGTTTGTGAGGCGGTTATTTTTGTAAAAACCTCAATTTGTTGTTTGGAAAAAAATTAATGCACTGTTCTAGGGGTCTGACAGAGACTAACATCTAGTCGTTTCTAATTTAAGCCATGATTGAGATGTTTTCCGATGGAGACCATTTAAAATCACTTTAAATCAGGTATACCTGGTGGGCACTCTTATATGGCTGCTTAGGGAGGCCTAGAGATCAGCAAGTACATATTTTCCAGGACAGGAGAATTCTGCTGCAGCCACAGCAAGATAAGCAGGAGGTAGTTAGATGTGACATGAGATTTGTTCTTTTGCCCAAATCTTGTTCCTCTTGTGCTGCAATTAGTGTCTCCCCAGTGTGGATGAAATGCATTACTATGAAAAGATTCTCATGGAAGTGATTTTATTATTTCCTTCCTAGAGATCCTGGTTTTAAATTTCAAGCTTTATGAAGTCAGAGGGCTGGTAAGAGCATGCTTTGTGACTGGAGCAGAGTTGTGGTGCATAAGTTTGCCTTTCCCAAGTGATACTTTGTATTCCAAGCTAATTCGTCCAGAGCCTTTTATCTCTCAGATGCATTCAAATGCAAACCTAATTTTTCCTTCTTCATTCTCTAGTGGTTCAGCAAGCACTTTCTTACCACTCATTCAGGAAGAAACAAATATGAAAATTACTGATAGGCCCTCCCCTCAAGGAGCTCAGGTTCTCCTAAGAAATAAAGATGTTATACCACAGGGCATTCTGGGCTTTATCACCTAGGACTTCTGAGAACAGGAGGATGGTGAATTCGAACAGAATGGAGAAGACTGCCCACTAGAAGGTGGAGGGAAGAAGAACAGGTGGTGACATAAAGGAACTGTTATGAGCAAAGGCACAGAGCTAGGAAAGCCCAGGACACAAAGGAGACCAGTGAGTCTGGTGAAAACACAGGAGCAGGCAAAACGTTCCAAAGCAGAGGTCAGTGGGAAGATGTGCAGCAAGCTCCAAACCTGGGCTTGGTGTCCAAACCACTGGCTTTGGGATATTGGGCCTCTGAACCTCACTTTCTCATTTATCAAAGGGGAATAATAATAATTTCAAATTTACAAGATTACATGAGGTCATGTGTAAAAGTGCCTAAATAGGGTGTTAGCATATAATAGGTGTTTGATAAAAGTTGGTTCCTCTTATCAGTGTGTTCTTGGACAAGTTCAGTATATTGCTGGGCACTATTAGGGTATAAAATGGTGCTTTTTGTTTTAGCTTGTATATTGACTTGAACCTCTCCACCAGGATGGAGCTCCCATGACAATTTGTTATGTATTCAGAGTGCATTCCGATTCCAGAGACAGGGGCTATTTGTTATTTTGAGGGTTCTTAGAAGCAGCCAATGTCCTGTAAATACTGTTAAATAGTAGAGGCTATAGATGGGTTAATCAGAAGATTCAATCCCTGCCTCCCACAAGCTTATCACTATGTGCTCAAGGACCCAGGCGGGAGGATTTGACAGACACAGTTTTAAATATATCTTCTTTGTCTGTGTATGCTAGGAACTGGACTCTGGCTCCCTTCTGCCCTAATGTAGGTTGCTGAGCATTTGTGGTGGTCAAAGAAGAAAAGAACAGGAGGGTGAAGAATAGTATCATAATACCTTGTGACCCCCAGGTCTCTAGACCTTTACCCTTCTATGGCTTCTCTGCCTAGCATCTTCCTGAGTCTTGATGGTCTTAACCATGACTGAAGACCAAGCTCAAATCCTCCTTCCCATAGGAGGCTGTCTTTCTGATCCCATTATCCTGGGGTTTTTCTGTCCCCTGATCTCCCATGGAGAAGCAGTTGCTGTTGGCCTTGAAGCATGTTGTCTGTGGTCATTGGTGTATGACCCACAAGGAACCCCTGGAATGGCAGGCACGATGTCCCATTTCACTCCACAGCCCTTTTTATAGAGCCTAGCACTAGCACAAGCTTGATAATGTGTTTGCTGTTTTGGATTGATAAAAGCCTATGATTTTCCTGAGATCTGAAGTGGTTTGAGTCAAGCCAGAAACTCAGTGGTGCTATGTAGGGGTTGCATCTGGTCCTTAGCTGAACTCACTCCTGGCATTCTGATGCTTCAAATATAGGACCTTCATTTGATGAACAGTTCATGCAGCCTCAAAGATGAGCCTGCATTTTGAATTTAGCTTTTCAACATGGCCTATTTTAAATAAATATACAATGTAAGACTTGAAGCGTTAAGCTTTTGACAATAATTGTTTATATTATAAAAAGCATTCTTTACCTTACCAAAATATCTGGTATGAAAAGTTTTCAAATACCAAACATGCCTATGTTCTTAACACCATTCAATACATAAAATTTTGATTTCTGTACAGCTGTTGTAGTTGTATTTCTATTTTTGTGTGTTGGGAAGAGGGATACTGGGGATTAACCCAGGGCCTCATGCATGCTGGGCAAGCTCTCTACCTCTGAACTATATCCTTATCCCTTTTTCAAATTTTATTTTGAGACCAGGTCTCACTAAATTGCCCACATTGATCTCGAACTTGTGATTCTCCTGCCTCAGCCTCCCTGGTTGCTGGGATTATAGGTGTGTATTATTATGCCCAGCTACTTCTACTCTATTTTAAGATATATACTAAACTTAATAATGTTCATGGAAGCAGTAGCAATACTGGCTTAAATTTGTTTGGGTAACTACAGATTACATTTCGTAGCTCAGCAAATTTTTTTTTTTAAATTAACTCTCTGCCTGAAGGACAGTGGGAAGCCTGCTTTGGTGCTTGGTCAATTGATGGGAGGGCAGTAGCCATTATTTTCAGTGAAGTGATAGCATTTTCAGGGACTCATCTGATGTTTGGAGACCTTTTTGCCAGTGGCTAGAAAAGATTCAGGCTTCCAATAATTTCCCAAGTCATCTACTAAATAATGTGCATTCTTAACACTGGCTGTTTTGGAGAAAAAGTGGGGTAAAAAACCCAAAACACTAATTACAGGCTTGGAAAGATATGGTGGTAAATCTAAAAGTATGAAAGTGTATTCTTTTGACCTCTCTTGAGGAATGATCGGAGAACCTCGGCTGTTTCAGTAAAAGGGTAACATGGCAAATTTTCAAAATCCTGAACGGAAAGAGCTTCAGAGGAACTCATCCGGATGTAATAGTGCTTCGTTCTGAGATTTTGACTTAAAAGAAGACAGATGTGCAGGCAGATGAGAAATGCTGTGCTTCCTGTCCTGAGTATCCAGAATACCGAGTGTAGGCTACTGCCTACTAAACCAGCGTCAACAACCTGCCCTCATCAAAAACATCCTCCCCAGAGCTAACCTGTGGACATTAACAGGTTAAGCTTCTGAGTAACTACTTTGTTTTATTTGTCCCAAATGTAGGATTCAGAAGAAAAAGTAATTATTAAGATAAAGATGATGGTGTCGTTTATTTGTTCTTATGAAAATAATTCAGCTGGTAGCCAAGCCTCTGTTCTCTCTGGTTTTCCCTGGGAAAGGACATCAAATCCAGGCTGTCCCTGCAGGGCTCCCCTGTCACCTATACATGTGCTGTGGCCCCTGGTCAGGTTAGAAAATGATGTCTATACAGAGATACATGCTTTTCTGCTCTTTTGATCCCTGGGAGTGGGGAACATTTTGTATATAGGGACAGGAAGAATTTGTGTGTGTGTGTGTGTGTGTGTGTGTGTAGATAAGAATCAATTACAAGACCTCACATATGCTAAGCAAGTACTCTCCTATCGAGCTATACTCCTATTCCTTTTTATTTTTTTATTTTGAGATAGGGTCTTGTTAAGTTGCTGGGTCTTGGATTTGGGGTTCTCTTGTCTCAGCCTTCAGAGTATGGGGATTATAGGCATGCACCACTGTGACTTAAGTAAGAATCAAAGCCGGGCACAGTGGCGCACACCTGTAATCCCAGCAACTCGGGAGGCTGAGGTAGAGGATCGTGAGTTCAAAGCCAGCCTCAGCAACTTAGCAAGGCTCTAAGCAACTCACTGAGACCCTGTCTCTAAATAAAATACAAAATAGGGCTGGGGATGTGGCTCAGGGGTGGAGTGCCCCTGAGTTCAATCCCCAGTTCAAAAAGTAAGAATCGATTTTTTTTTTTTTTTCCGGTGCTGGGGATTGTACCCAGAGCCTTGTGCTTGTGAGGCAGGCACTTTACCAACTGAGCTATATCCCCAGCCCCAATTATTTCTTTCATCAGGTCATTTGTGGGTAGTTTCTGAACTTAGTCCTTCACAAAAGCTGCATAGTAAGTTTCTTAGAGTGTGATTTGTCTCTAAGTAGAAAACCTAAATTCACACACACATTACAGGATATATTAACCACCAGTCCTGGACCCTCAAACACAACTGCCAGCTCCAGAGATGATCAAGAGCAGCCTTTGTCTGGCTCAGGAATTCCCCCAGCACACCCAGACTCTGCTTGGACCTGCCAATCCTCCAGGCACTCCTATTCTACTCTCAGTTGGCTCTGATTATTAGAAAATTCTTCATTGTGCTGAGCCAAAAATCTTCCCCCAGGCAATGGCTGTCCCATTGGCCTTGATTCTGCCCTTTGAGTTCCCACATAAAAATCCATTTCTTCTTTCCTGACAGCCACATAGGCCATTTGGACATTTAGAGACAGGGATCAGGCCCCAGAGTCTTCCTTTATTCAGGCAGAATGCTCCAGTTTATCCAGTCCCCAGAAAAGGACAGAGCTAACAATTGGACAGTTGTGCAGGTGGAGTCTGATCAGCTCCAGAGGGGCCCAGGACCACTGCAGCCTCACTTCAGAGGTCTGTGCTTGTGTTAGCACTGTTTGGACTCACTCAGGCTCCTCTTCTGGGTCTTAGGTTGTACCATTAGGGAACTCATGCCCTTTGTCAGAGGGACCTGGTAACTTGTGGAAGAGAGTGGACCAGTGGATGATGTGGGGTGGCCCCAAGTCAGTTGACCACCATATTGGAACTCAAATTCCTCTTCTGTTTCTTAGGTTCTGTATAGTTTCCTATGAATACTGGAACACATCATCACAACCATGGCTTAAAACTATAGAAATTCATCCTTTCACAGTTCTGGAGGCCAGAAGTTCAAAATCAAGGTGTTGGCAGTACTGCCTCCTAGCTGAAGACTGTAAGGAGGAATCCTTTCTCTGTCTCTTCCAGATTCTGGTTGCTGCAGGAATTTCTTGACCTGTGACACTACCACTCCAGTCTCTGCCTTGTTGGTCATATTACCTCCTCCTCCTCCTCTGTCTACATCAAATTTCTCTGCCTTGCTCTCATAAGGTCACTTGTCATGGGATTTAGGATCCACCTGGGTGGTCCAAATAAGCTCCTTCATCTGAAGATCTTTAACTTAATTGCACATGTAAAGACTCTTTTCCCAAATATTGTCACATTTGTAGGTTTCTGGAGTTGGGACTTGGACATTTTTCTTCTTGGCTACTTTTTGCAACTGCCTTTTCTCTTGAGTGTATTTGAGCCTAGTTCTCAGGTCACTGGCCTCAGGTTTTCATTCCATCTGTTTAGTGTCTCTTCCCACCTTCACCATCCTAGCTGCTGCTCTGAAGGGTGCCAGTGCTGCTGTGATCATCCCTGTTGTAGGATTGGGTGGGGCCATCAGGGATCAGGCTGCTCAGAAAAGCTCAGGTTTTTCTGGTCCACACCCTTATTTTCACCAGCATGCTTGGCTAGTCAGTGGAGTTTTTATCAATGGGAAGGAGAAGCTGCAGCTATTAAAATATTCATTACCAGTTGTTAGACTTAGGCAAGATCCCACAGTGAGTATGCTCTGGGCAGAGAAGGGACACAGAGGAAAACTTTGGTCTTCATATTTCCCCACTCATTTAGTCCAATATTGGCTCATTGAACTAGAAGGAAATTATGTATATTCTCAATACCCGTGTACACCTCTTTCTGTTAACAATGAGGATGTGCCTGTAACCCTGAAAGAGTGCTATAGTGTGATCTTGCCCTACAACTGCCTATTTTGAAGCTTCATGGTCCTGTGTGGTCTGCAGCTGCTGCTGGCTTCTGAGCTCTCCCGATGTAATTCTGACATGTGCTTTTGTCCCAGAGCGTGGGCACCACTTTGCAGTTGACATTCCAGAGCACCAAAAGAAGCCTCAGGGCAAGCAGGAGTGCTGGATCTGGTGCAGGTTTTAGCAGAGCCAAGGAAGACCAGGGTGAGGACTGTGACCTGTGAGGATCTTGGCATTGAGTAGCTCCAGACTCTGTTCACTGCTATCCTGCTGCTTCCAGGGTTCCTGTCTCACATCTGACCAGATTAGCCTCCTAGGCAGCTTCTCTGCTCCATTCACTGTGCTTTGCTTAGAAAGGCCTGTGCAGGGCTGTGGTGCTGGGGAGGTGGAGAGGGAGGAGACAGGAGGCAGATGAATCAGACAGTCCTGCCCCACCTGCAGTTGGCAGTAAGTAAGCCTGAGCTAGGTGCTACATTTTAGAGACCCATGGGAGCCCAAAAGAGGGCTGGCTGTGCTTTGGAGGAGATCCAGAAAGCCTTCCAGGAGAGACTGGCATTTCAACTGAGCCCCAATGGTTAAGAACTAAAGAGGGGAGAGATGGATAGAGCAGTGTACCCAAAGATGCCTTCAGCTGTGTCTTCTCCAGGGCTTTAGATAACCCCTTTCTTGGTCACCAACCTGAGCTGTATTGGAAAAAAACTTTAGGTTTGAAAGGGTCATTCCACCCTTCACCTAGTAAGGCAGAGATATTCAGTCTGTACGGCTTGGAGCCCTAGGGCAGGGCAGTGGTTCAGAGATCCTTACTTCTTATTTTGCTTGATGGATTCAAAACATAGTGATTTCCCATTTTGACAAGGTTTGTTTGGCACATCCATTTTGAAATATGTCCACATCACAGTGTTTTCCTTTGTCTGGGATGTCTTTTGCAGGTTAAGGGAGCCTCCCCCCTCCAAAATAATGCTCCGCACATTGCATGGTCCCAGGGGCTTTTGTGTAACCTGCCCCACTGTATTGTGAGCATCTCCATGTCAGGCACTGAGCCCTACTGCTTGCTTAATCCAGAAGTGGGGCTGGTCCAGGGCAGAGGTTCTGTGTACTCTTGACGAATGAATGAATGAATGAATGAATGATGATGATCCTGACCACTGCCTCAATTGCTTCTGACACACTGCTTTCCTTACTATCCCCCGTGGCATGCTGCCTAAGTCAAAAACATATGTGGGCCTCTGCGTTTCTCTATCTTATACCTGCACCTGGAGTCAATCTGCCTTGTCAGTCAAATGATAGCAAGAACTCAGAGGTGGTGCTCGCTCTGTGCATTCTCAGAGGATGAAGAGGCCAAGAACCTAATATCCAGCCTCTAGAGCTGCTGTCTATTGTCCTGGGACATGGCCAAGCTGACCTGGGGGTCCAGCTGGCTCTTTCTTGGTGCACTGTAGCCTTAGGACTAGGGTCAGAAGGGAAACAGGGTGGCAGAAGAAAGTGCCTGAACTTTTGACTCCATCAGACTTTGGTTTACTAGCTACATGAACTGAGACCAGTATTTAGTTGCTTACTGATCATTGGGGCGTGTTAAATAGAAGACACAGGGAGGACAGGATCCCTGTTTTCTATCTGCATATGGGAAATATTCAATAAATGTTAATTTCCTTTTATATGTTATCTGAAGGACTGTCATGGAGAAGAGATAAGACTTGTTCTGTGTGTTATAGACTGTCTAGGACCAAGCATAATTTTTCTCTAAGTTGTCATTCTTTTCAAATTCCACTAATCCCTGCTCTCATCCCACCCCCTTCTGTTTCCTCAAGTTTAAAACATAGCTGACGTTTTTTCTACCTTTCACTCTTTCACCTGCTGATTACTACCAACTCCCCAGGTGAATTTGGAGATCATTTCCCTTGTCTGGACCTGTTTCTTGACAAGGGACTGGGTTATTTCTAAGGTCCTTTGCAGCCCTGACACTACATTTAATTCCACAACATAGGTAGATAGTCTGCTACATGCTGGGTAAGGTTCTAGGCTTCAGGAACATAGGAAAGGAGATACAGTCCTCTGTCTTATAGAGATCACAGTCTATTGTGGGGACAAACAAATCAACATGAGGAATTCTCCTGGAGGGGATGAATCCAGGACTGAGGGAATACAAACCAGAACAGGGAGAGACAAGCCACTTGAGGAATGTTTGGGCTTTTACCCTCAGGGAAGAATTGTCTAGAAATATTTGTTGTCCTCATGAAAACATGAATGATGAAGATGAGGTCCTCCCAGGATTATTGCTTTGAGTTGGAATTATCAGTATTGAAAATCCCAGCAGAAATGACCTGTTAGTGATCTTCTTTCCTGTCTTCTCCTCCTGCCTTCCTGCAAAGGAAAAAAAAAAAAAAATCCAAACCTTTAGAATAGATTAACCTCCTTATACAGAAGCCCTTGGGCTATGCAGCTCAGCTGAATAAGTACCTTTTGTGTGCCTAACTGAGAAATGTCTAGCTAGATGCAGAATTAGATGACTAAAGAGAATTAATTCAGCTTTTGCCATGAGTTTGTTTAGAAGCTAATTTGCAGACAGTTTCAAATTTCCCAGCTGCCTGGACGACAGTGAGATGCATACAATCTGTGTGTACCCACCCTGTCTTGTATTTTTTCTGTCCATTTTAATTTGGTTAGATTCTATAAGCTTCTATTGATTGCCTATTAGATAAGTTTAGTGTTGAGAGCCTCGGGGTATGAGGGAACATCTCACAGCCAGAAGTTTCTTTTCTAGCTAGACCTATAAGACTTACACTCAGGAGTCAACGAACACTCATCTATTCGCTGGAGGTTGCTGAGCAGATTGGTGTCCCTACCAAGATTCCTGCCCCAGGCAGGAAAGGTTTGGATAGGTGGATACTGACAAGGGCTCTCCAGGAAGGCTTTTGGAGAAGTCTGCCATGCCAGGCAGGGATCTGCAAGCTACTGAGATGCAGGGGAAAGAGAGCAGATCAGTAGGTGAACCCAGCATTTGAATTTGGCATGAGCTAACTTTTTAGCCTCTCCTTCTTATGCCTTAACAATGAAAATGTTCCTTCAACACATGAAACTCTAACATGCCTCTGGACTTTTGCACATGCTATTCCTGTTGCCTGGCCTTCCTTCCCTGCTCTCCTACCAGTTAATCTAGTTATCTTTCAGTTTGAGTGCACTTCTGCTGTTCTGACCTCATTACTTCCCCTCTCCTGACTTCTCATAGTATTGGTCTATTCTTTTCTCTCAGTGTGGTGCCAGGAGCATAGCAGTCCCTTGAGAGATATCAGTTGAAGAAATGAATGATTGAATAAATGACCCATGATTTCTGTCTGACTTAGGTGCTAGAACTGTGAAATGTTTGCTGAGAAAGGAGTGAAGGGCATGAAGGTGAAAATGGGGGTGGAAGATGCAGAGTAGGAAGACCACTGGGTTGCACTTGGAGTTAGAGTGGGGGGAAATACCCTTTGCAGAGGGGGTCAGATGTTGACTTTCTGATGATCAGAAGTGCATGGTAAAAAATACTCGGAAAACTACTATTGACACTGAACATGTTGGGGAAAATAGGCTTCTAGAATAATCAAAGAACTGCAAATAAAAGCAGCAACAGTACCTTTATAAATCTTCCAAATTAAGGGTTTGTGAGCAATTGGGGAAAGTGCCTTTCCCACTGACTGAGGGAGTGAGATTAGGGTAACCTTTCTGCAGGGCAGTTTAACTGTAATCAAAGCTTTCAAAACTCATGCACAGCCTTTCACACAACAGTGCCAGTCCTTGCAACTTATCCTAAGAGTATGTCTAGTGATGTATTAGGCAAAGATGTTTATCTCAATGTTATTTGGAATACAAACATTAAAGATAAACCAAATGCCCAGCAATAGGGGATTAGTTTAAAAAAGAACATCCTATGTATAGCACATAAAACAATGTTGTAGGATAATGACAATTCAGGGAAGGTTTACTGTGTGTTTTTTCTGAGAAGAAAATCAGATTATAAACCAAATATACAGAAGTTCCCAAGTGATGTTAAAAATGTGTATTTTCATACACACACACACACACACACACACACACACACAAAGCTAAAAAGATAATTAGCAACTTGTAGATTTTAGTGGATAATTATTTTCTTCTTTCTGAAAAATGAAAAATTTCAACATTTTCTACCAGGCACACATATTAGTTTTATAATCAGAGAGGGAAAATGAGTGTTATTTAAGAAGAAGAGATAAGCTTTTGAAGAGCATTGTTTAAGCTTCAGTGGGATGAAAGCTAGCTTGGCACGTCATTTATCTTGCAAATTCCAGACAGGTAGTGTTTCCAGAAGGAAGAGTGGTCTTAGGTCCATTTGTGTGAATGTATTTATAGAAGTGAAAGCCTTAGGGGGAGGAAATAGATTGATTTTTTTCCCCTTGAACTTTTGAAATTATTTTCTCCACTCCATTTGTAACTGAACCCACAGAGCTATTCTTATTTCTTCCTTTCTTGGACACTGCGTTAGACCTAAAAATATTAACTTGCTTAGGATGTGGGTTTTGCTAAAATAATTCCCCTTGAAATCTCCACTGGAATCTCTCTCATGCTTAAATATGGGGTCTCAAGGAAGACCACCTTTTGGATTCTATTTTTCCCTTCTTCCTGATTGTTTTGCTCCCAAACTCTTTGGCAACCTTGGATTCCCACATGGACAACCACTCTTGCATTCCTGTGATGGTGGACTCTGCCAGTCCCATATAAGGGACTAGGGAAAGTGGGCATGTGTTGCCTACTGTCTGTTGGAAATGCTTATTTAGGGGCCAATCTGGCATCACCTTATCCTGTGGACGTAACATTAGTCTGCAGAAAAAGAGATCAGAGCTGGGTAGCATCTCATTAAATATTAATTATAGTGATGCCTTTTGCCACATCTTCAAAGAGCTCTGGGCATTTCACAGACATTACCTCATCATTAATTTTCAGTGTTCTTGGGTGAGAAGCTGATGGAGAGTATTATGGTCTCCATGTGGGGCAAAACATAATAAATAAGGAAATTTAGGAGTTGTCCTGATGGTTGATAAAAGAAAAGAGACGCAGGGTGTTTGTTTTTGCAGTACATGGAATTAAATCCAAGGGTACTTTACCACTGAGCCACATCCTCATCCCTTTTTATTTTTTATTTTGGAACAAAGTTCTGAGGCTGCTCTCAAATTTTGGTTCCTCCTGTCTCAGCCTCCTAAGTCACTGGGATTATAGGCTTGTGCTACCACACCTGGCACACTCCTCATCCCTAGCTGAACATTTGATTTATAGAGTAGTGCAGTGCAATCTTCTGTGCACTTTCCTAGATCCTGCCTCCAGTGTCTTTCTCCCCACCCGTAGAGGTCTCACTTTCTGTCCATCATCACTGGCCACCTCCTGCACAAAGCCTCCTGATAGCTCAATCTACTTGGGATGTGATATGCCACCATCAGACTCCTAGTTTCCACCAGCTGTAGTTCTTGCTATCTTTTACCTTGTGTTTTAGTGATTTATATATGCTCCTTGCTAACTTTCAACTTTCTTTTTTTTTTTTGGAACCAGGAATTGAACTCAGGGACACTTGGCCACTGAGCCACATCCCCAGCCCTATTTTGTATTTGATTTAGAGACAGGGTCTCACTGAGTTGCTTAGGGCCTTGCTAAGTTGCTGAGGCTGGCTTTGAACTCCTGATCCTCCTGACTCAGCCTCCCAAGTTGCTTGGATTACGGGCATGCACCACCACACCCGGCTTAACTTTCAACTTTCTTTACTGCAGATATGGTCAATTCATTTTTGTATTTCTCTCAGTTCCTTGGACACATTAGATGTGCAAGTGTTCATTGCAGTTCATTGCAGGAAAGAAATGGGCACAGTTTTAGACCAGGTGTCAACAGCTTGTGCAGAGCCCTGTGGCATACAGAGGACAGAGGTCACTGAGAGAGCCCCATTTGTCCTGACTCCTCCTCTGATCCTTTTCACTGAGGCCCCTTGATGCTGACCAGCCCATTGCTTCTGTGCCCACACCATCTTTTATTCAATACTTGTGTATTTAAAAACCATTCTTCTCTCATGGTGTTCTAGGAGACACAGGCCAAGAAAGACAAATGGAGCAGTTTTAAGGTTACCTTTCAACCTCTGTTGTGCAAACCATCCATGCTGCACGGGATCCTAGAATTGCAAAGGACTTTCTTCAGAGCATTCTTTGTACACAAGCTGGCATGAGGACTGAGATCATCTCGTGCTCTACCTGTGGCAGGCTGTGTGAGGCTGGGCAGGTTATTTAATCTTCTTGTGACGTCATTTCCCCATCTGTTAAGGGGGGATGATGTGCTTGAGGGTGACCTGCCTCCCTGGGATGCTGTGAGGCTTAGTGAGCTAATGCTGCTGCTATTAACTTTGACCAAAGATGACTCCTGCAGAACCAGCAGGAGACCAAGTATTAGGTGGCACAGAATATACTATAGCCATTAAATGATGCGTCTGAAGGCCTTTGACATCATCATCTGTGCTGCCCTTGGCACAGAGGAAGCCAGTTTGCCAATTAAGGATCTCTAGGGTTTCCTCTCTGGACTGGCTCAAGTAGCCAAGGTCTTGAGGATGACAGTGACTTCTGGAGGACTTCTGGACCTGTGGTGCTGAAAGAAGAGAAGCCAGCCTTGGCTTAAAAGGCAGAGCTGCAGCTGCCTAGGATCAGCAGCTACAGAGGCCCTGAAAGCACTGGGGCCTTGGCCACACATAAACTGTCCAGCTTTGCCCATATGGCCACACAGCCCGCTTCACTTGGGTTTATTGACGAGCTATGGGAAGGTCATTTGATACTCACATTCTTGTGGTTGCAATCTTGGGAGTGTGGCCTTTTGTCTTTAAAAATAGCTGTGTGCAGGGAGGCCCAGGAGCAGTGTCCAGACATGGAGGGGAGGTGTCTGCATGGGAAGCAGGTGTGCATTTTGTTCCTCAGAGGAGTCCCTTCAGCTCTGCTTGAATGGTGAGTTGATGACTTCGCACTCTGAAACATGTTCTGTTTTGTCTAGACTATTTTCGGAAAGGGAGCTGTTTTGCTTTTCAGTTGTATTATCTACTCTGTGTATTTTTATATATTTTCACAGTATATTTGTTCTGAATTTTTTTCCTTTATACAAACTGTTTGAATAAAGTTCTTTCAGTTTTCATAATGGCAACTTAATTGTTAAGGGGTTTTCTCAAGTTTAACTTGACAATTATTTCTCACATCTGTGCTTTCAAATGATAGTATCTTCAATCATTTTATACATAGATAGAATAATCCTTGAATACTTTTGGAATTAAATTGCCCACAGGTTTTCAAAATTGTGGGATTGTAGGGTATAAGACTGGAGAGTGTTATTCAGCCATAAAGAATAAAAAAATCATGGCATTTGTAGGTAAATGGATGATGTTGGAGACTGTTATGCTAAGTGAGATCAGCCAATCCCCAAAATCCAAAGGCTGAATGGTCTCTCTGATAAATGAATGATGATGCATAATGCGGGGGGGAAGGGTGGCAAGAATGGAGGAAGGATAGATAGCATAGAGGGAAGGGAGGAGTGGGGTCGAGGTGGGGGGGTAAGAATAATAACAGAATGAGACAGACATCATTGCCCTGTGTACATGTATGAATGCACAGATGGTGTGACTCTACTTTGTACAACCAGAGAAACAATAGCTGTACTCCATTTGTGCTTAATGAATCAATAAGCAAATAAAAAAATAAAAAAAAAGACTGGAGAGTGGAGGTTTTCAGGTTAAAAAACTCTATATTTCAGATAGTGCAATGACGTCCTGAGAGTAACGAGTGGTCTTTGGTTATATAGCTCACTAGTGACAGGATCAGAACTTGAGCTCAGGTCCCCCTATTCCCTTGTCTATACTTCACTGGTCTAATCTGTCAAATTTAGCCTCTGAATTACAAGTGAAAAGGAAAAAATCACTCTTTGATTTAGTTTTTCTATGTGCCTTGCTCTAATTAAAATGAATTTTCTAGCTTTAGAAATGCCTGTGCCACATACCGTGGCTGATCCCTTGACCTTGAATCCCTTGATTTATTTAACAGTATGCACTGATGATCCCTAAAGTGTGGTTCCCATAGTATTGCTCCAGTGAACTGGTTAGAAATGCAAAATCTCAGCTCCACCCCAGACCTACAGAAACCCTGGGGTGGGGCCCAGCAATGTGTGTTTTAACAAGTCGTGCACGTTGTATGTTTTAACAAGTCTTGCATGTGATCAATACCCAGTGAAGTTGGAGAACCACTGCCTGATGTGACCTGTGTTTTGACAGCCAGTGCTGTGACTCATATTGTCTCTTTTGTGGATTTTGAGTTTTCTTCACCAAAGAGCATTTTTCTGTTGCTGCTGCCAGCTTTTAATAATAACTCCTGTTCTTCACTCTGCTTCCCCCTCATTCCTACACCTCTACCAGGAGTGAAAGAAATATTGGCCAATAATGAAAGTAAATAGAGGATTTCAATAGAAACAGTTTAGCAAATCCAAAAAAAAAGTCCCAACCACCAAAACATATTTTCTAAGTGTCAAAACTTGCTACTTCTCCAAGCTCAGAGATAAATTAGACGGCTTCTGACCATATTATACCATGTTTTTCTATCATTTAGTTATTTTACTCAGTGTTCAACAAATACTGTAGTACCATCTATTTGCATGACATGTTAAGTGTGTATTTGAGTTTATGGTTTATGAAGAGGTGGAGAACACATTCAGAAATACTGTACTATGAGCCAGTAAGTGATAAATACGTGAAACTCACCTTTAGTGGAAGGGCTTGGAAGCCTAGAGATGGTCTAGAGCAGGTACCATGAGGAGGACATGGAGGACTTCATGAAGACTGTGACATTTGGGTTAAATTTAAAAGGTGATAGTAGTTTGACACAGAGAGCTTGGTGGCAGGAAAAGAACATTCTAGGCAGAGGTGGAAAAAGATAAAGGCATAGCAGGGGTACCCAGTGCAATTTGTTTGTATTAGAGTTATTTGAAGGTGATTAGAAGAAAATGAGGCTATGCAAGTAGGTCAGTGGCAAAAGGAGAAGGATCTGCACATATCCACTCAGGAGTTTTTCTTTATCCCGAAGGCAATAGGTTGCTATTGAAGGGTTTCCAACAAGCATGAGACTTGACCAGAGCTGGGTTTCCAGTAAGGTTCATCTGCCCTCAGTGCAGAAGTAAATTAAGGTGTGTGAGGGGGAGGCTTTTGTTATTTTTATTTTGTAACTATTTTGCAGCAGTGTGATGAGATATTAAAAATTTGTCTTACTGCTTAATTAGGAGGTAATTACTTTTCTTAAGATGGTCATTGGATTTTGAAATAAGTATCCAGGGCATAGATTATTGTTCAGGGGAGATGTAGCTCTAATTTTAGAGTGGGGAATCTGTAGGAAAATGTAAATTGCTTAACAGAATGGCTTTGTAGGAAACTTTCAAAACTAACTCCTTCTTTTCTTCCTTCCTTTTAAACATTTTTTAAAGCAAAATGTTTAAGCAAAGAGGCTGCAGAGGGGGTGAAGCCTTGAAGGTCTATAAATTATTAAAATAGGTACCATTTATGGAGAGCTTGTGTGCAAGGCACTATTTTAAACTGTTTACATTCATTAATTCATTAATTCTCACAACCACCTGTGAGACAGGTACTATTGTCCATATGTTATCAGTAGCGAGTTACCTGTTCATAGTCACAGATCTATCAAGTGGCAGAACTGGAATAGGAGCCCAGGAGGTCTGGCTTCAGAGTTCACAGTAGGGACCTAATAAATTATCCTAAAAGTTATGGGATTACATCATAGAGTTTTATGCAGGAGAGTGAAAAGGTCAGATTTACATCTTATAAAAGGATTACTCTGTGGTATGTGTTACAGGTTGGAAGATAGCTGGGCTGAAGGCAAGGAGAGCAGCTGCTGCTGTGATCCTGAGAGACCCTGCCATCCTGATGGTGGTGAGGATGGAGTGAAGTGGAAACTTGAGAGATGTTTAGGAGGTCACATGAACAGGAGTTGGTAGTGGTTGGATTAGAAAGGAGAATACAAAAACTCTCAGAGGGACACATGGGTTTGGGGGTTTAGGAATTTGAGTAAGAAGAGTTTGATGGTGCTCATGATGTAGATGCTGCAGGTGTGCCCCAGTGTAGGCTAGTGAGTGGCTATGCATGAGAGAATAGATTTGACCTCTGACCTCTGCCAGTCAGAATCTTGGAATTGAGGTGACAGGGACCTTAGAATCCCTCTTGGTCTAGAGATGAAAGTGGAGGTACCAGAAGGAGAGGAGGTTTGCTGAAGGCCCTGCAGGGGTTAGTGCCAAGCACCATGAGGTATGTACCTGCTGATGCTCAAGGACATTCATTGGCCTGCCACTGTGCCACTCCCCAGGGAATCTTTGTTCCATTCCTTCAAGTTTTGGTTCTCAGAAATTGTCTCTCTGATCCTTGAAAGAGCCATCATTGCTGCCCAAACAATAAGTATGGAAATTAAACTGAGGAAGAAAATAATGTCCTGCCTAACCCTGTGTCCATCAGATTATACTTGCTGCTTTGTGTTCTCTTCCAGCCTCTCTTTTACATTTGCTCTCAGAGCTTAGACATGGTTTTAGAGCTGATGGTTCACACCCTACATTAAAGCATTTGATTAGAAAGCATTTTCTAAAATCCTATGTGGTTTGTCATTAGCCTTATGTAAGCCTTCAAGAAAGAGAGTGTGCTGGAACTTGCTTACCCATTCTCCTGTTGTCATCATTCTGTTCTGCGTTCTTAGAGAGAGTGCCTGTGCCTCAGTGAGCATCCAAGGTGCATGGCCTTTTCCTTCTCTTTCTAGGCAACACTCCCAGCCTTGCAATCTCTGTGAACTTTACAGTGGGGTGACCCAAGCTGGACACTTTTCTCTACTGAGGCCAGAGACAGAGGGCAGAATGTTTAATGAGGGCTGACTTTCTGGGCCCCGTGGTTTTCACGGGTCTCTGAATCCAGTTGGCATTCATTCACAGCTGTGGGCTCCATTCCTAATGGCTGCCATCTCCTAACAGCTGAACCGATTCCCTGAATCACTTGCTGTAAACTGGGCAGTTCTACAGGAGGGATAAGAGGTTTCCGGGCAGAATACTTAATTAGGGCTTAATTAAGACAGCCAAAGCAGCCCTTTGGCCTGAACCTTTGCTGAAGGTTCTGATTGGCAGGCAGCACCTGGCGTTCTTGGCTGGCTGACAGCAATCAGCTGTTCTCAAGCCCTAGGCAGAGGTGAGCAAGGCACAGGCTGCCCTGCTGTTTGGCCGGAGCACTTTCTTAGACTCCCTAGGGCATTTGAGACCTCCTGTTCTTATGGACCCCTTGATAACACAATGAACTCTCCAAGGGCAAGAGCCAAGTGTTGTTAACCTGGGTCTCTTCTACCATACCTAGCATACATTCCAGTGGAAAGAAGGGACTTCAGACAAGTGGAATGAATTACAGTTATTTGGGGGCCAAACTCTTTGGCTTGAGATGGTTGCAGACCCTTCAAACTGGAGTCTGAACTGCAGGGACTGGATTTGAAAAATGCAAAGACTGAGGTCCCATACGCCAGGGCTAGTACTAAGTCTCTAAGAAGGGTAAGGACTTCAGAGAAGGGACCTCAAGGGCAGAACAAAGCCTTGATTTCACAGGTCATGGGTAGGAGCTCCATGGAGCATACCTTAGGGCCAGCCCTGGAAGCCATTCTTAATATCTTGTGCTGTAGTTGTGGTTGTTAGTGTTTATTTTAGCATGAGAGGATTGGAATCCTGTCTTCCTTCCCAGTCACAAACATATGAAGTCAAATCTCAGTCTCCCAGGGTGGCAAGCAGCAGCTCTTGGAGTCTTCAGTGTGAATTTTCCAAGCACTGCAGTCTGTGGGTTTTCTTTTTGGCACTTGTGGTATCGAACATGCCCAGAGGCTAAAGAAAATTGGTTGGTGTGTAATGACATTTGATGAATCATTCAATAGTAAAAAGGAAAAAAATCCAAACTTTGAGTTCACATTCCACAATTTTGTTGAATTCTGCCCAGATGGGTGTTAAGAAAAATCTAAAAACAATAACAACAACAAACACACACACACATACTAAATCAACCAACCAGATTCAAGGCATTTGTAATAACCAACAAGTCTAAGAAGAAAAGAACCTCATATTGAATGGCCAGAGGACACTAAAGGCCACAGGATCTTAAAATCGCTGAGCTGGACAGCCTAATAGACTTCTAGTCCAGCTCCTGAGCACTTTGTGTGACTGACAGCAGGCGGCACCAGGAGAATGTGTCATCATGTAGGTCTTAGTTGTCAAATCTACAGGCCCTTTTCAGCATCAATCTTTTGGTTTTCTTGGCTGTTTTGGACATTAATATGGTTGATAGTGTACTTTTTAAATGGTAAATATATAACATAAAATTTACCATGTTTTAACCATTTTAAATTGTACAATTTAGTGGCATTTGGTACATTCACAATATTATACAACTATTGCCTTTATCCAGTTCTGAAATGTTTCATCACACCCATTAATCAGTCTTCCCACTCCCACTTCTCTCCAGTCCTTGACAATCACCAATCTGCTTTTTATCTCTGTAACGTTTCTGTTCTGGACATTTTAAATGGGATCATACAACATGTGGCCTGACTTCCTTCAATCAGCATGATGTTTTCAAGATCTAGTCCATGTTGTAATATGTACTAGTACTTCATTCTTTTTAATGGCTGAATCATATTCCATTATATGTTTATTGTTTCTTGTCTAGTGGGAACCTCCACCAGAATGTAATCTCCATGAGGATATTGTTTTTCTGTTTTGTTCCTGATGTATCCCAAGACCTAGAACAGTGCCCAGCACAAAGATTTCCCAATTCTATATTTTCATATGAAAACAATAAGCATAGGGTTTTCAAGGTGCAGTCATGCTTAACCCCTTAACCTTACAGATAGAAAAATGGAGACTTAGAGGAGGAAGGGATGTGACTTGGGTCACCTGTCCAGCTGGTAACAGAGCAGGAGCATGATTGCAGGTCTTCTGTCTCCCTGTAAAGTACTCTGTCTCTCACCCAAGTGGAGACAGGAGGTTCAGCAATATCATTTGCCTCCCATGTCTGAGGCTGCGTAAGGGACCCCAGCAAGTCAGCCATGGCGAAGTGTGGCCTTGCAGGTAGCATTGATATTAGTATCAGCCCTATCCTGCATCCTTTCCAGGGCTTGTTGTAAGTGGATGATTGGTGTGGCCAATTTCCTATCTTCTACTTGGGCCCCATTCTCTGTGATCACTAGCAAGAGAAAGACACAGCCTGGGTCCCTGTTACTGTTGACTATTCCTGTGGCCACCCTGTAGTTCCCAGAGAGCCACGAGGAGGCCATCTGTAAATAAGAGGCTCAACCCTTTCTCAGAGATGTCTAATCCTGTTAGGCAGATACGAAATCTGAGGGGCATGACCATGTCCTGGACTAGTGTTCCCAAGAGCTTTACGTCACATGAACGCAAGATGATTTTAGGTGATATGCAAATGAATGTTTTTTTGTTTGTTCTTTAAATTATTGTATATTTATTTTAATGTGTATTAGGGAAAAGTATACCCAGAATGATCAAACCTGTGGTTTAATGAATATTATTGTCCAGGACAAAGCTAATGTGGGAGGCACCATATCATAGAATCTTTTTCATGCAGAACTGTATATGTGACAGATGTGGTGGCAAGTGATTTGCTGATGTGACAAGTCATGAAGGCAGTTTGAGGTCAACTGTCATTGGGGAATGTTACCACAGGATGATGGTGATCCAGGGTGCTTTCCCATGAACTACCTCCTGTGTCACCAGATGCAAGGTGAGATTGCAGAGGGTCGTGGTACCTGGAGCTCCTTCACATGACCTTAGGGAACCAACGGGGAGCCACTGTTTTTTCTTTGGTCCATGATAAGCCTGCTTTTAGTCATTCAAAATCCTTTTATATATATGTAAAAAGAAGAAGAAAAAAGGCAGAAAGGGGTCAGGTGGGAGTGGGATCCTGTTAGAGAGCAAAGCTAAAAAACTGTAGAATGAATTGGACATAACTTTCCTATGTTAATATGTGACTACACCACAGTGAGACTCTATGTCGTGTTCAACCACAAGAATGGAATCCTAATTAGAATAGGTTATACCTCATGTATGTATAATATATCACAATACACTCTACTGTCATGTATATCTAAAAAGAAAAAATAAATTTTTTTTAACTTTTTTAAAAAAGGAAGAAAGATGGAGGGGCTCAGGATTATATGTAGTGCTATTCCAAAATAAGAAATGAAGTGATTCCATTTAGTTCTTCCTTGACTCTTTTTTTGGCCACAGATGAAAGGACATGTGAAGGCATTGCATATCAGGTCCTGTGTTACTGTGAAAGATTGACTGGAATCCCTGCACAGAGGAGAGAAATTTGAAACTCCTTCATGGGGTCCTGCCTGCAATTGCAGACATAATCACCTGGTATTATAGAGAAGTCCCCTTCCTTTCTCAATACTGTCATTTTTCTGATGAAACATCATCTGAATCTGAATTCTTTTTTAAGATATTCATGCAAATGTGAGACACCAGCTCACTCTCACTGAACTCTGATCACTGTAATGAACCAAGGCAACATCAAATGATTGAGATTAGAAATGCAAATATGAGCTTCCCTGCAATATTTGTCAATAACTTTTTCTTTGTGCTCAGAAGTTTCTATTATTAAAGCTGCTATTGTTCTGATGTTCTGATCTTCCCTCTACATTTCAGACATCCTTAGCCTGCTACTTTAAATTCAACAAGTATCTATCAATCTCAGGGTGTTCTACTAGGCCATGAAGGGATTGTAAACCAGGTGCTCTTCTCCTTCACTCAAGGAGTTTACAATCCAGGGGTCAGAAAATGAGACCTGAATCCATGTGAAGTTAGAAAACACAAGGCAAAGCACAGGGAAGCTGGTCACAGGTTGGTTGAAGGAGTAAGATGCTATACAGCAGCACTGTGATTGGTGACCCTGGAGGAACATGGTAGGCCAGTTGCCAGGAACCTCTCTTGGATTAGGTGGTGCTCTAGCTGGGTGTTGAAGGTTAGACAGGATTTGAGTAAGTCCTAGAGACTGGGGAGATCATGAAGGAAAACACAAGGAGGGGCTACCTAGGGGTTTTTTGAGGAACCAAAACATCATAGGAAAAAAGAATTACATGGCAGGAGGAGGATGAATCTTTAGGGTCTTCTTGACTCTTCAAAATTCTTTAACCTCTGCAAGCCTCGATTTCTTTGCTCTCAAAATGGAGTTATGAATTCCCAACATGCAGCGTTGTTGTGAGGAGTAAATAGTTGCAATTTTCCAAATTGTCAGGAGAGCAGTCTTTTGGGGAGATGGAATTGGATATCCTGGAAAAACCTGGATTTTAGGGACCGGGAGTCTTGGAGGACTTGAGGAGGGAAGTAACAAGGTAATAGCACTTTAGAATCAGCAAATGCTCAATGAAGATAAAAGAGATAACTAGAGGTTTGGTGACTTGTATAAATCTATATTTAATTAGGAGCAAAACCAGAAAGGACCCCAGATGTCCTGATCCTAACTCAGTGCTCTAATTCAGCATCTCTAGATTTTCATCTAGAGGGATGTTAGAAATGCAAATTCTTGGGCCCCACCTAAGACCTACTGATGTAGAAATTCCAGACCCCAGCGATCTGTGTCTGAACTAGTCCTCCGGGTGCTCTAAATGCTTTTAGGCTTTTACTGAAAAAAAAAGGTGGGGGAAAATATGAGAAATTCCTTTTCAGAGTTGGGTGTTATCATCAAGGAAAAAGGGAGAGACAGGTAAAGTTGGGCACAATGCAAAAATACCTCTTACCCATCAGCAGTTAGTTTTTGTTTCCCTTTCCCCATAACCCCTGGCAACCACTAATCAATTTTCTATCTCTGTGGATTTGCCTGTTATGGAAATTTCATACAAATGGAATCCTGAAATATTTGGACTTTTATGTTTGGAGTCTTTGTCTTAACATGTTTTCAAGATTCTTCCATGTTGGAGCATGTGTCAGGATCAATTTGTTTTTTAAAAAAATAATTATGTATTTTTATGTGGTGCTGAGGATGGAACCCAGTGCCTCACACATGCTAGGTGAGCACTCTGCCACTCAGCTACAGCCCCAACCCCAGGATCAAATTCCTTTCTATGGTAGAGAGAAACTTGTCAAACTTTTGCCCTAAATTGAGTACCTGAGCTCACACTACCTCAGAAAAAGAGGTTACACTTGGTCACTCATATTTGCATGGAACTCTATAGTTTTCAAAGCATTGTCACAACAGAATGGAATATAAGGCTTAAAGTAATCCTGGCACATAGCCGGCAGGGATCGTTATTATTGTTTTATGGATGAGAAAACAAACCAGAGAGGGGATGTTCGGTGCTGGTCATGGACTACCATACCAGTTCATGGAAGTGGGAGTAAGAACTTGATGAGTAGGCGGTGAGAGTTAGGAACTAGCAGAGGAAATTCCATCTGAAGAGACATAAGGGCATGTGAAATCAGGGACTCTCTGGGGAACAATAGGCAATCAGTTGCTCTGGAGTGGATAGTGAGGAGATGAGATGGACAGGTAGGCAGGGACCAAATCACAAAGGCTTTGACTGTGACCTCAAGGCAGGGAGACAGGGAACGGAATGGAATGGTCAGTTCAGCTTCAGCACGAGTGAACTAATCTGATTCTTTGAATCCCATTTCTTCCACTTCCTTTTTGTGTTCTCTTAGCTAAATTATTTAACTTTTACGTGCCTCAGTTTCCTTTTCTGTGAATGAGGATTGTTATAAGCATTAAATAGTATCCATAAATTGCTAAACTCAGTGCCCAGCACATAGAAATTGTAGCATTGTTAATGTAGTTGTGTGATTAACATTGCAGGATTTTATCCTAAAGATGAAGGGGAGCCAGTGGAGGATTTTGAAAATAAAAGTCTTGGGCTGTGGGGGCAGCTCAGTGGTAGAGCACTTGTCCAGCAACCAAGAGACTCCTGGTTTGATTACTAGAATTGTAAAATAAAAATTTTAATAATGAATTAATGATAATAAAAGTGTCATGATTAGAATTGTATGTAATCTTATTTGGCAATCAAATAGAGGATAGATTGATGGAAGGTAAAGCCATGGAGACTGGCTAGGAGATTATTATAGTTTTTCAGATGGAATGAAAGTTTGCACTGCAACAGTAACACTGAGAAAGGAGAGATGGTGAGAATTAAGGTAAATGTGCACTAAGTCACAAGACCTAGAGACTGGATCAAAGTGAGGTATGAAATAGGAGTTAGGGAGGATTCCCAGATTTTTGACTTGGGTAGTTAGAGAGTTAAATGGAGGTCTTTTTCAACAAGATGTTCTACCTTAGAGGAAGGCATTGGAGGAATAGAGCAGAGAAAGATGGTGAGTTCTGTTTTATATGTAACTAGCTCACATGCTTATCGGAACTCTTGGTAGGGATACTAAAGAGGCAGTTGGTTCTCAAAGCAGTGGGAATAAGTGGGATTGCCCATTGAGAGCAGTGAGCCCCAAACTTTGCTGTTCATTGGAATTACTTGGTGGTAGGAGCAAGGGTGTCTTTAAAACTATGAATGTCTGCCTCACATCCTCAAAAAGTTCTAATTTAATTGATCTGGTGTGCAAACTGGAAGTTTTAAAAGCTCCCCAGGTGATTCCAATATGCAGTAAAGTTTGGGAAACCACAGGTTTAGAAATAATGGTTACTTATGTATTTTTTAGATTAGATGGGAGGTTGTGAACCAAACCCTAGAATTCAGGATGGTGAAAATTTTCAAGAAGGTTTGAGTAGGTTGTAGCGGAAGAGATTGGACAGGTGTCACAGGAGCCAAGGAGGAAAGTTGAGAAGTTGTAGCATTCTTATTTATGCTAGTTTAATAGAAAGTACTAGTTTGTAATTTATTTCTCTCATTATTCAAAAGGCTGAATAATTGTCCTGTATTCTTATTTCTGGTTTGCATTTTCTTCTTGTGCCAACAGTCAGTTTATATACTTGGACCTTTTATATTTTGGATGTCTTATGTATTGTGGAAAGGTTGATACTTTATTATTTTTTTCTGCTTATTACTGTTGTATAGATGACCCACCATTCTATTTGTGTTCCATTTATTCATTTATCATTCATTCACATTAGCAAACACATTGAATTTACTGAATGTCTATTTTATGTTAGGAGCTAGAGACACAAAGATGACTAAGACAAAAACCCTCCCTTTAGGTTGTTTATGATCTGGCCCCAGCCAGCTCACAATATGGATTCATCTCTCCTAAATCATTCTCAGGTTTGGAAGACCTTTTGGGTCTAATCCTCATCTAGTCTTTTTTTAAAAAATATTTTTAGTTGCAGTTGGACACAATACTTTGATTTATTTGTTTGTTTATGTGGTGCTGAGAATTGAACCCAGTGCCTCACACATGCCAGGTAAGTGCTCTACACTGAGCCATGACCTCAGCCCTTCTTCATCCAATCTTGATTGTCCTCTATAGGGTCTCTGACCAGCTGATCTTTCTGTATTCTTATATACTTTGGTGATGAAAAGCAGGGTAGCCCAGTGCAGTTTTAATAGCCCTGATTATGAAAACATTCTTTACAAGATGGACAGAATGGGTAACTGTTCTAGCTGAGTAACATATACACGGAGTTTCAGGATACTGATCTGTCTACTTTTGTGTATGTTTAAAATTTTCCCTAATAAAAGTTCTTTAGATTAAGTCAATATTTGTCTTCTTGAGCTTGGATGAACTGTTTCTTTTAGACCGTAGAGAACAAGATCAGGCTTCTTTTAAACAGAAAGTCTATTCCAGTACCTTTTTTTTTTTTTTTTCATTTCAGTACTTTTGATTGTTCCTAAAGTCTCCTAAGCCTCCTAGACAAATTTACTCAGGTTATTCATGATCTCCAACATTTCAAAATTGAGTCCTGTATGCAATCATGCTACCTGCAGGCATTTGTAGTTTTAAGTACTTCCTGCACTACATCTCTCTCTCATTTCTAGCTCATGTTGCTTTGTACTGGCCAGCAACTCTAATGTTGTGATGAATAAAGTAATTTTGTTTTCTCTTTTAAGTGGAATGTATCTATTTTTCTTTCCAAGGTAACATTAAATCACCTGGTATTTCTGTGTTTAAAATTTTTTATTAAACAAGAAAATTAGGTTACATCTAAAAAATGATTTCCAGCTTCTTATGATATAATTGTTTACCTTATTCTATTTTTCTCTTTATTAGATAAAGTATATTAATAATTTTCCTTAAATTTCATTTTTTAAAAACTTTTTTAGGACAAATCCAACTTGGTTATGGCATATAGTTCTTGATGCTAGATTTTTCTGGCAGTAATTTTTCATTTAAAAAAGTTTATTAAGGGAAAACTTAAATGTACATAAAAGCAGAGAGAATGGTAAAATTTACTTTATGTAGCTATCTCCTAGATTCATGAATTATTAACATTTTCTGGCTAAGTTCTTATTTCACAATTTTGTGAGTGGCTCATTAGTGAGATTGACCTACATTTCCTTTTTTAAAATATAATCTTTGTCAGATTTTAAATTCAAGGTTGCATCATTAAGAGAACTTGGTTACCTACTGTCATTTTCTCTGGTAAGAGATGTTGTCTATTAATTTTGAGGAGAGGTTTTGATAAATACACATCAGGTTCTATGTGGGGTTTTTTTCCTCATAGGGTTTTTTAAAATTTACTTTCCATTTTTTTTTTTTGCATATATAGATTTACCTATGATTTTAACTTTGCTTTGTTTTGAGGAACAAAGATATTGAACTACTTCAGTTTCAGTTTATCAGCCTTTGGGTAGCTGAAGATTGAAGTAATTTGTGGAAACCATAGGATAAGTGAGCCAGAGACACTGACCATCTTGCCAGGCACCTCTTGCCACTGGGCAGTGAACAGTTTGGTGACTGGCCTTCCTGGTGCTGGGGCTGTTATCTTACTCATCTCTCATTCTTGAATACCTGTACTGAGTATTTTTCAGTGAGTGTGTTCTCAGTGAATTTGATCTTTTACATTACAAATAGTGTCTTCAGCCCATCCAGGGAAGACTAGCATCAACTTCTTAGTCCTGCAGGTCCCCAGGTCCCCAGAGGCTGTCAGGATGTTTCATGGGTGAGAGTCCTATTTTTATCTCCCTCTATGGGACTTCTTTAAGATTTCACACAGAACCCCACATGTTTTCCACTATGTCCAAGGAACTGGTCTAGGGGTGTTTTAGTCAGCTTTTTTGCTGCTGTGACTGAAAGGACCCAACCAGAAAAACTATAGAGGAAGAAAAGTTTATTTGAGGGCTCACGGTTCCAGAGGTCTTAGTCCACAGAAGGCTGGCTCCATTCCTTAGGGCTTCAGGTGAGGCCGAACATCAAGGAGGAAGAGTGTGGCAGAGGAAAGCAGCTCACACGATGATCAGGAAGCAGAGAGAGAGAAAGAGACTCCACTTGCCAGGTACAAAATATGTACCCCAAAGTCACACCCCTAATGCCCCACCTCTTCCAGCCATACCCCACTTGCCTTCAGTTACTACTCAATTAATCTCATCAGGTGATTAATTCATCCATGGGGTTAAGGCTGTTATAACCCAATCGTTTCTTCTCTGAACCTTCTTGCATTATCTCACACTTTCACTTTTAGGAGACAGCTCACATCCAAATCATAAATAAGAATGCACTTAGATACCAAAGGGTTGATATGGAAATTTTGGGAAAGTACCATTCTATGAAGTTGATCTTGTTACCCCAGAGTTTGCGCCATAGGAATCGAAAGATTTATCAGCTGGGCATGGTGGTGCTTGCCTATAATCCCAGCAGCTTGGGATGCAGAGGCTGCAGGATCATGAGTTCAAAGCCAGCCTCAGCAACTTAGCGAGGCCCTAAGCAGCTCAGTGAGACCCTGTCTCTATATCAAATACAAAAAAGGGATGTGGATGTGGCTTAGTAGTTAAGTGTCCCTGCGTCCAATCCCTGGTACTGAAAAAGAAAGAAAGGTTTACCAGGTAGACTAGAAATAGACATCTTCCAAAGTCACCTATTTACTTAGCTTATCTAAATTATTTGTGACTAACAAGTATAGTTTTCTCCCCTGTCCCTTGTGATGCCAGGGATTGAACCGAGGGTCTTGGATATGTAAGGCAAGCACTCTACCACTGAGCTACATCCCCAGAACAAGTGTGGCACTCTAATATTTCCCCATAATGTCTTTGCTCATTTCTCATTAAGAATAACTTGTACCATTGGATTATTGATTTTGTCAATCTCACATTATTAACACTGTCTCTATTAAGTGAAATTGTATTCTAATTTTCTGCTTTATTTCTGCTTTTATTTAAATTTTGTTCATTCACTCATTCAGTGACATTTATTAAGTCTTATTATGTGACACAGCCTGAGAGAAAATAAATGGGGATAAGACATGGTTTCTATGCTCAAATTGCTGATGATTTACTCAGAGGAGAGAAGAAGTAGTGAAAGGAAAAAAAAACTAAGCTGACTAAAGAGGTTGAAAAATCACAGAGTGACTCTTAAGGATGTCTTTCATTGATGTATCACATATCATTTATAAAGATTTTATGCTTTTCAAAGAGAAAAATAAGAAGCTTGAGTCTATACCTCCATAATATGCTGCAAAACATGAAATCTAATCTTTTCTTTTTTAAACAATTATTCTCTTTTTTTCTAAAATAGGTTTTAAGGGTGATTCTTTATTGGGGTCCTGGAGATCAAACCCAGGGTCTCATGCATGCTAGGCAAAGGAAAATTCTTTAATCTTTGAAATTTAAGAACTGACTAAGCGCCTTCCTTGGAGCATATCTGAGACTTGCTTTTTGGTTCTTCTTATTTGAAACAGGTGTTTTTCAGCTTAAGAAATTTTACCACTACTTTTGTTATAATTTTGTGCATTCCTTTTCTGTTTTTCTCTGCTAGTCCCTGTTATTTGTAAACTTGATATTCTCAGTCTGACTCTAGGTCTGACTGAATTGCTTTTCAGTTTTATTTTAAAATTCCAATTTTGTGTAAATGATTTTTGGCACTTTAGTTTCTCTTCTATCCTTTACTGCCTCCCTCCTTGATTTTAATTTCTCAATAGCTTGTTTAGTTACCTGAAGTCTTTATCACTTCTTTTATCCCTCTTGAAGTTTTATATCTTTGTCTATTTACTTTTAAGATAACTATCACCTGTCATATTAAGTCATCTTATCCACTTGCAGAATACCTTGCAAGGGTTTGCCTTTTCATATTCGCTTTGCTCCAGAATCATGTCACTTTAGGAATTGTGCCTTTGGAGGAATTTTGCCAAGTAGGTATGTGCAGGGTGATCTGAAGTGGCACTGTGTTGTGAAGAACTGTTGGAGGAACTGAGGATGTTTAGTCTTTGGTAGAGGAGACTTAAAGACAAGGTTTTCATGTTCTGAGGAGTTAGTCGATTTATTCTGGGGGCTGTGGTCAGGGTGGTCAGAGAACAACACTACTGTCGTAGAGCAGAGCTTTGAGTGAAGACACTTTCTGATAACAAGATGGGTCCAGCTGTGAATGACAGAACCATTAGAGGCCAGATGACTTCTTGGCAGTGGGATTGCAGAGAAGATTCAAATGTTTGGGGAATTATCTGAGCTCTTACTTTGTTCCATTAGCCCCACAATCCAGAGGCTAATATTAAAGCCATTAGCAGGTCATTCTCTTGACTTGAAACTCCCTGCTCAGACCTTGCTGAGTCAGGGAGCACTTTTAATGCCTTCATTGATGTAGCCATTTCTGTGGTCTTTGGGGAATCCCTGGATGAAGTCATGTGCTTACCCACAGTCCAAATTAATTATTTTAATCAGAGTCATATATGTTTATAGAAATCAGTTAGCTAAATTGTATTTGGCAGCAGTTTCTTAACAATCCCCTGTAAGTAACCACTGCAATTTTGATGACCTTCAAAATAAATGGAAAGGCTTGTTGCCTTCTGTGCTTTCGGATATGTCTGAGATCCCTGACAACCCTGCCGCCACTTGGGAACTGAAACAATGTAGGGGTCAGAAATTCTGTGTCTTCCGGTACTGTGGTTACTTTGGGACTTTCAAATACTTTAGGAGTTTTAAATTTCAGGACAAAGGCAACAAATATCATCTTGCTTGGTTCTGAGATCTAGTTGGAGCCCTCAAATTGAATGGATGGAAGGAACTGCAGAAGTCTTCTTCTAGTTCATGTACTCCATAGAAGATGCCTCTACTCCATTGCAGTATCCTGACTGCCATGCAGTCTCTTCTTCAATACCCTCAGTGACTGGGATCTTAACAATTCTTGAGAAGACCCATCATACCCTTGGATTACAAAGAACCCTGCAGAGGTCTTGATTTAACCTGAGCTAAAGGCTGCCACTCTGTGACATTTCCAATTAATCCTGGCTCTGCATTCCAGAACCATATGGAATGTGTTTTCCACATGGGGCCTTTAAGCTGTTTGTGAACCATAATCATATAGGTCACCCCCAAGTTTTGTCTAGTAAGCATTCTCAGATTTTTCAGTGAGTCTTCATATAATTTGATTTTAAGCTTCTTTGCCATTTTGGACTCCCAAAAGTATGATACTGAAAAGAATTCTGACAGACCAAGTTAATATCCATATCCTAAAATTGCTACCTAACCTGATTCTATAGGTCTGATTGAGACAATTGATATTTGAAACAACATCCTGTGAACTTTGCTAGACATTTATTCTGTCCTCTGTAATTAGTCCCTATTTTGTCAGAAAACCAGAACATACATTCTTGATCCTCCGTATTAAGACTCACAAAAATATGACTCTGTGTCCTTGGCAAAGGGTCCTTAAATAATTCTTATTATAAAAGAGCTTTTACAAATCAGTAATGAGAAGGCAAATGTTTCAGTAAGAAAATAAGGAGAAACCAGAAATAGAAAAATAACATAAATAAATATAAATGACTAGAACATATGAAAAATGTTGAGATGTACTAGTAATCAAATAACTTCAAATCAAAACTATAATGAGCTCTGACCTGGAAATATGTCCACAATATATTCACAGGTTTAAAAAATGCAAAGTGAGACCACTGAGTGTAACATGATACAATTTTTGTGGAAATAGTATTTTAATATTTGTAATTTTGACCTCTATAAATAAAGTTAATATGAATTCATACCAAATTATTAACTGTGTTCACCTCTGAAGGGATGGATTGGATGCTTGAAATAAAAATCTTATTTTACCTAATTTTTAATGTGATGGAATTATGTATGATATTTACTTTTGTTTTATATAAATATATATACTTATGTACATGTACATAATATATATAAAATTGTTTTAACCAATGACTAGATGCTACTTTCCATACTATTAGCAGATATTTTTTCAAATTATAACATCCAGTTTTTGTGAAAACATGGAAATTTGCTTTAGTCTTCTGTTTCTTAAAATACTAAATATTCAAGTTGATAATTAGACCCAATTTTCCATGCTGTTGGCAAATAGTTTTTTAAATGATAATATTTAAAATTTATAAAGGCCTGTCATGGAAAGAATGAAAATTGTTACTTTCTTAGAAGCAATTTGATAACATATATCCAAAATTTGAAAAAAATGAACATATCTTTACATCCAGTAATTTTACTTCTACATATTTATCCTAAGAAAATACTTAGTAAATGGCCATTGGTCACGAATAAGGATGTTTGTTGTAAAACTTTTATAATAGTGAAATACTGGAAGCAACATAAATTTCTGATGATAGATTTATTGAATAAATTATGATGTGAGAGAAAATACTACTATGTAGCCATTTTAAATGATGGTGTAAATGCTTAAATATTAATATGTAATGATGTTTATGAAACAATAAGTGGGAAAAGTATATCATTTTTTTCCAGTGCTGGTATCAAACCCAGGGCTTCACCACTGAATTATGTCCCTTGTCCTCACTTTACTTAAAAAATATACATGTTTTCAAAACATAGAAAAAGAATGAAAAATTAATCATTGGTAACTCTAGGATGAATGATTATAGAGGATTTTATTTTCATTACATTTTTCTGTTTTACCAAAAGCGTATATTACTTCAATGTTGAAAACATAAACTAAATTATTTTAAAAATTAAAAAACAAGGTAGTACTAAGGCTTTTAATAGAAATCAGTGGCCTTAACCTCTTAGAAGCAACCTCTTTCAACTCTTCTAGCTTTTTCCTCCATATTTCTGAGAAATATGCTTATATTACTGTTTCCTAAATTTATTCATTTAGAATACCATCTAATTATTATGGTAGATAAGGATTTAGCTCTTATGCCACTACACTAATTTCCTTTACCATATCTTCCCAATATCATTATATCACTGTTTTTGATAAATCACTTTTCAGTGTCTATCATTATGGGAATGGGAATGTAAACATTGTTCATGGCCGAGCCAAGTAGGGAACTATAATTTTATTTTCTTTCTTTCACCACTTTGTTTATTTCCTGGATTTCATAATTCCCTGTTTTTTGTTTGCATAATACCCCATGTACTTATTGCTAATTCTTCACATTTCAACGGCCTCTCACATTTTTTTAAAAAAATATTTTCTTAGATGTTGATGGACCTTTATTTTATTCATTTATGTATACGTGGTGCTGAGAATCAAACCCAGTGCCTCACATATGCTGGGCCAGTGCTCCACCATAGAGCCATAATCCCAGCCCCATCCTCTCACATTTTCCACACAAACAAATCAGATCATCTATCCATTCCTGTTTCTGTTTCCTAAGATCTCTGTCTTCATGCACCAGTCTCCACAGGTTGCTCTTTAAGTCCTTTATGCAGATGTTTCTGTGGTACATCCCTTCAAAGTCATCATGGGTGCTCCTTTTGCCTCTTGTCTGTATTTCAACACCAATTTCCTGGATTTCATTTGTACTTTATTTACTCAGTTGTTTGCAGGAACACATCCTATAGGATCATCCTGAGAAAGGGTGTGTGAGAGGTAAATTTTTTGAGAACTGAACATCTGAAAATGTACTTACTCTACTTGATTGGTAATTTGGATATAGAGTATAGATTGAAAATGTTTTCCTTCAGAAATTCAAAGACATAATCTCAATGTCTTTCAGCTTTCATTTTTGTTACTAAGTGTAATGCCATTTTTATTATGAATTGTTTGTGATCTTTTGGAAATTTATAAGATTTTATTTCTAGTTTTTGAAATGTTATGTCATTCCTTGGTGCGGGTATTTCTTCCTTTGATGTTCTGGGCAATTAGATATTCTTAGTCTGAAAACAGTTTCTTGGGCTGGGGATATAGCTCAGTTGGTAGAGTGCTTGCCTCACAAGCACAAGGCCCTGGGTTTGATCCCCAGCACCACAAAAAAAAAAAAAAAAAAAAAAAAAAAAAAAAAGTGAAAACAGTTTCTTTAGGGAAATTTTGTTGAATGATTGGAGAATTTTCTTACTTCCTTTATTTCCTACTTCTAGAACTTCTATTACATGAATATTGGACTTTCTGGATTGATAGGATACATTTATTGGATTGTATGTTTTCTTTGTCATTGACAATTAATTACTCTCTGCAATATTTCATTAGCTACATTTTTCAAAAATTTAATTGAATTCTTTAATTCCAGCTATCTTATTTTTAGTTTGCAAGTATTTATTCTTGTTCTCTGACAGTTTACTTAAAAAAAAAAGATATTTAATGGAAGTAACATCTTTCTGAGGAGATAAACTATAGATTTTTTTCTTTTGTTTCCTGCCTTGTCTCTGTTATTTTTGAATTCTTCTATTTGTTTGCATCTGTTTTTCGTAATGCAGTCTTTCCTCAAATACCCATTCATAGGTAAGAGTAAAGCTTCCTGCAATGGATCAGACTCGTTGACAAACAGGCTTCAATGCATGGTAATTTGCAAGTTGCCTCTTCACTGGGGGAACATTGAAGGTGTCATTATCTAAAGGCCTTTTCTCTGATGCTTTTCAGTTCTCCAGAGGTTTCTGTAATGTTTGGGGTATAAAGTCCTAGCAGCTCTTATTCTGGGAACTGTGCAAAGAAAGACGTCATTCAGTAAGAAGTTTTATTTAATCCTCCTATTTTCATTCCTGCACCTGCTATTGTGCCTGGTTCCCTGAGATAGGGATTTAGGGTAAAGGGATATACTGAGTCTCAAAGGAAACACCCATGAACCACTGAGATGCAGAAAGCATTCTGGAACAGATGTAACTCCTGAGAGACATGCCCTGGGCCCACACCCTTGTAAACTGAGGGAAACATCAAGCTCAGGGAAATCTGGTGTGAAGATTCGAGGCTCCACCCTGGCTCCACCTCCAGTCTGGCCCCCAACCACTGCCCTTCTATAAATATTGGAGCTCCAGTGCAAGGATGGGCTTCTCACTCTCCAGATAGCTTCCATTTCCCCTTCCATGTCTGTCGATTCCTATGCCTTTGTCTAGCATGTGCTGAGATTCTTTTCCATCACGCATGCCAAGAACCCCAGTGGTCCTGAGTCGAAGTCTCCCTTTCCTCAGGGATCTCCTGAGACACTTCTCCAGAGATATCTCTTCTCCCATGACATCCTCGATCTTCTTTTGTTCAATTTTTTCAGTACAATGGGAGAGGGATAGTTGTCTGGGTAGGCAAGGGAAGTGAAATGGGGACAATTGTTCTTTGTGGAGACTTGTTCGCACATTTTCAGGCTTTTTCTCCTTCCTGCTTTCTCCTGTACCTAGTTCCTTTAATTTCTGGGGCATTGGGAGAATCTGCTCGTTTTTCATCAGAATTCCCCTGGGAATGCACATAGGTTTCTGTTACCTGTCTTCCAAACATCACCGATGTCTCTCATCTGTTGTCTTCTCTAGTTATTATTCTAGAGATTTATGTTCTTTATTCCTTTGCCATTAGAGTTTAGGAAGAAGAGATTAAAATATGGTTTCCATTCACCATGTCTAACCAAAAAATCTACTCTCTCATATTATTTTTATACCTTTGGTGGCAGAGGGTGGGGGGCTGGTGCTAGTGGGGATTGAACCCAGGGTCTTACCCCAGCTAGGTCAGTGCTCCACCACTGAGCTATATCCTCAGCCCTTTTGAGTCAAGGTCTCACTTTAAGTTGCTCGGACTGGCCTCAAACTTATGATCCTCCTGCCTTAGCCTCCCAAGTATATGGGAATGCAGGAGAGTGCTATATCACCTGGCTTATACATTTTAAAAAGTGAGATGCCTAGAACTGAAGATAGTGTTCAGGTCTGATGTCCCCATTGTAGAATAAAACTAGACTGATACATCCCTTGATTTAAATGGAATTTATTTTTGGTTGCAGCCTATGTCCCTGTTAGCCTTTTTGTCCCTGAATTTGTATTTGGCTTCCATTTGACTGAACTGTGTATGTTTCCAGGTTTTCAAAGAGATCTCTTTGGGTCTCCTATGTTCATTTTTATATGCTTTTGTCAGTTCTCTCTCTCCTTGCACCCCTGGGATAGATTCCACAATTACTTTCTGCTGCTAGATTTTTGCTAATTTTTAAAGGATATTTTTATATACATAAAGAAGGGTGCATTTTTACCACGCCATGCTGTTTTTGTCAAAATTCATTTGAGTGTTACACTGGCTCCTTAAAAAGAATTTGGAAAGTTTCCTTCTTTATGCTCTCAAACAGTTGAAATATCATTGGGGAAAAATTAACTAAGCAGGCTAAATGCAACATGGTATCCTGGATTGGATCCTGAAACAAAAAAGGAATATTAGTGGAAAAACTGGTGATCTTTTAATATAGTCTATAGTTTGGTTAATAGTATTGTGCTAATGTTAATTTTTTAATTTTGAAAAAGCACAGTGCTTATATAAGTTGTTAACAGTGGGGAAAACTAAATGAAGGGCATCTGGCAACTCTTTGTATTATCTATGCAACCTGGTTATACATCTGAACTTATTCCTAAATGAAGACTTTATTTAAAACAAAACCAGAATCAATCACTAGGGTGACCTTCATCTTATAGAGGTGTAGCAATTCACCTTCACGCCTATCTGTGAATGGCTTTTTTTAGTGAGGGGAGGGGTGATGCTCTTGAACAAATTCCTCTTCTATGATAATTATAGCTTTTCTGTCTCTTCCAGGGTCATCTTAGATCATTTATATTTTCCTTTGGAAACTCTCTATGTCATCAAGGTCTTCAAGTGTATTTGTGTAGTGTAAAACAATGTAATATCTTATAATTCTTTTTTAAAAATTTGTTCTTGATCCATGTTTATTTCCAAATATCATATCTTATTTTGTATGGGTATTTATTGAGCTGAGAATTAATTTGGTGAGTTGAGACCAATATTTTTTAAAGTGAAATAGACTATAATAAAAAAATCAATATGTATTGATTTGTGGAAACATTAATCATTTATAAATATGTGTGTGTGTGTGTGTGTGTGTATTTCTCTTCTCTTGGTAGCCTGAAAATATCTATCAAATCACAAATGCATGTAACTTTTGACCTAGCAATTTAATATTTGGGAACCTATCCAGGTACATAATTGCATACATGCAGAAATGATATATGTACAACATAGCTCATTGTGATATTGTTTATAATAGTGAAAAATTGGCAATAACCCAAATGTCTACCAACAGAACTTTTTTTAAAATTGAAGTACATTCATATAATGGAATACTCAGCAGTTGTCAAAAAGAATGAGGAAGGATTCTATGTACTGATGTGGAAAGATATCAAGGATATATATTCTAAGGAGAAAACAAAGCATGGTGCAGAACAGTGTGTAGTGTACTACCTTTTGTGTTGAGGAAATAGAAAAATCTGTATTTGTGTTTATTTGCATAGGCATGAAGAAACTCTGGAAGGACAAATAGCAGGAGAACAGTATGGGCAGGGGAGCTGGGTGGACAGCAATTCAAGGCAGAAGGAAGAGCTCTCACTGTATACATATTTTTTACTATGTAAGAACACTTAACCCAAGATCTACCCTCTTCACTAATGTTTAAGTGGACAACACAGTAGTGACATATCTTTTTCTAAAGGCTGGTGTTGAATTATACAAATGAACTACCTATTCAAAAATGAAATATAAAATATTGAGCAAAAGAAGCAGCACTCAGAAGAATATGCCCAGTGTGCTTAAGAATGCTTCCAGGTTTCTGGAGTTCCTCATGCAGGCAAAACTGAACCTGTTGTCCAGAGATGCATACATAGTTGGGGGAGAAAAAACAGTGTCATACAGTAAGGTGCATTTCTTACCATGGGTCACAGTTACAAAGTTTGAGAAGCCTTACCTATTATACTGTCTCATCCTTGTGTGTAAGATACAAAGCTACTCTGTTTACCAAAGCTGGCCTCTTCAGGGCAGAGGTTGCTGAAGTGTTTACTCTGCAGGCATTGAGCTTTATGTTGGTGTCAGATAGAAGGAGAACACTAGTTACTTGCTCAGCATGTCTTCAAATGGGCAAATACCGGAAGTATCATACCTGACAGTATTTCGGTTAGCTTCTTAAGAACACTCTTCTTCTTTTTAGGTAAATGGAAGAGTTGGAGACCAATTTATTCCAGACTCGGAAAGCACACAGAATAGAACAAATGGTAGCAAGATGGCTTCGTCGCTCCCGGGACAGCTCAGCCCGGTAAGGCTCCCAGGCTAACAGAGATTTTTATCTGTCAGGGTTTGGTGTCCCTGTGGGAGGAAGTTTTGACGGTCTTGGCAGCACCTGGGGATCGCAGTCCCTGCCTTGCCTTGTTATTGTACCATATGGAGGGAGAAGTGTAAACAGGTCAGTGATTTGGCTGGGGTGCCTTTCCCTGTACCCCACCCCAACATATACCCACATGCATAGTCATATTCACCCCAAACTCACACACACATTTATAGAAACAGACACAACCAGACAGTCACACAAATGCTCATGCATACCCTGACATGTGCATATGCACTTTCTGGCACACAAACTCATTCTCACTCTCTCTCTCTCTCTCTCTCTCTCTGTCTCTCTCACACACACACACACACACACACACACACACACACCTTGTCTTGGTATTTGATATGTGAGCCAAGCAACCTGCTGTTTATATTCTCTCCCTATCTTTGTTTCCTGCAGCTGTTCCTTCCTTGTCCTTATTTCATTCTAAACAAAATAAAATGAAATCAAATACGGATCTGATTTGACTGCTACAAGAGAACTTTAAAATATGTTCTGTTTCAAAGCGTTCACTTTCCATCTCAGATTTCCCATCTGGCCCTGCCACAGAGATGAAATATCACGTGTCAGGTGTTTCTGAGACACACATTCTTCCGAAGGAAATGGAAACAGCTGTTCTGCTGCCCAGTAATAAGCTTTGGTAAGGGCTGCACTGCCCGCCAGGCAAGTTCCCTGATCCTCACACATTGAGCTGAGATAAGGCTGGTAGAATTAGTACCATTTTACAGATGAACACTTGAGGTCCAGAGAGTGACTTGTTTAGGACCATGCCTGCTCAGAAATCCCTGATGGGTCCCTATTTCTTATAGAATGAAGTCTAAAGAGTTTTTTGGTTTAACATGTCCAACTTCTCCTTGATTGACCCACAGTCCTTTAAGCTATTTGTCTTACTACACTCCTTCGTTCACATTATGCTAAAATGAACTACTCAGTGCTCCCCTACTACAACCATTGTCTCTTCCCCTTTGCCCCTTGGAATTGGGCTCCTGGGCCAGGTCCCTTCTTCCCACCTGCCTATATCTAGAACCCACTCTTGGTTTAAAGCTGCCTGAAGCACTGGGTCTTCCATGAAGTGTCACCCAGTCCACACTCAGAATGAACCCTCCCAACAGGACCCCGTATTTGAATTGTAGCTACAGCATTGTGCTCCTCCTGGTGTGTTCAACTTCTTTGAGCACATTCATTTTCTTTCTTCTAGACTATTCTTCTACAAGGCCAGGCAAAGTATTAGCCTCATCTCTATAGCCCAGAAGTGACTGAGTTGCAGGAGCATTAGAGGTGGTCAAGTAGTGCTCAGTGAATGGATGGAAAACTGCAAAGCATCTGTTCCCAATATACTACAAAACCTAGTCCCATGAGGTGCTGCTCCACTGAAAATGATTCTGTGACCAGATATGTTTGGGAAATTATGTAGCCTATATTCTATCTAATCACGTACCTTGTTGATTCATTATGCATGTTATGCACATGACATCAATTAAAGCTTTAAAAAGTTCTGCAGAAGGCTGGGGTGGTAGCTCAGTGATAGAGCACTTGCCTAGCATGTGTGAAGCACTGGCTCCAATCCTCAACACCACATAAAAATAAATAAAATAAAGGTCCATCAGCAACTAAAAAAAAAATTTTTTTTAAAGTTCTGCAGAAAAGAGACCCATTTAATTGGATGTTGCCTAACTATTTGACCTTGGACCCCTGTAACATCTTCTCTCACAGAACGTACTTGAGAAATAATATTGACCTCTTGCAAGCTTTTCCCCCCACATCCTCTTTGAGATGTATTTCACATATCATAAATTTCAACCAAGTGTACAATTAAGTGATTTTAGTACATATTTGTACATATATTTTATATATATACATATATATATGATTTGTACAATTAGCACCACAATCTGATTTTAGAACATTTTTAATACTTCAAAAAGAAAAACCATACCTACTATCAGTCATTTCCCATTTTTCCCGCCCCTAGACCCAGGTAACCACTAATCTACTTTCTGCTCTATAGGTTGCTTATTCTGGATATTTCACATAATGGAATCTTAAAATAGGAGATCACTTGGGTCTGGCTTCTTTCATTTAGTATAATATATTCAAGATTCATCCACATTATAGCAAGGATTACTGTTTCATTCCTTTTTATTGTCAAATAATATTTCATTATGGAATATTTTCTTTGTTCATTCTTCAGTTGATATAAACATTTGGGTTGATACATACTCTCAAAAAATAAATAGCATGTATATATACACACACTATATTTTTTAATTTAATTTTTATTTTTCTAACTGCATTTTGATTCATTATACACAAATGGGGCACAACTTTTCATCCCTATGGTTGTACACAATGTAGATTCACACCATTAATGTAATCATAATATACATAGTGGAATACTGTCTGTCTCGGTCTACTGTCTTTCCTTCCCCCACCTACTCCCGCCTGATTTTCCTCTACACCATCCAAAATTCCTCCATTCTTCTCTTGCGTGCCCCAACCCCCTGCTCCCATATATGTATTTTTATAATAGAAACATTTTGGCTTGTTTCCACTTTTTGACTATTACGAATAATGGCTGCTGTGAACATTTGTGTTAAAGTTTTCGTGTGAACTTGTGTCTTCAGTTCTTTTGGGTATACACTTAAGGAATGGATTAGCTGGGTCACATGATAACTCTATGTTTAATCTTTGGAGGAACTGCCAGACTGTTTTCTAAAGCTGCTGCACAATTTTACATTTCTGCCAGCAGTGTATGAGGGTTCCAGTGTCTCCACATCTTTGCCAACACTTGCTATAATCTATCTTTGTTATTGTAGGCATCCTAGCGGGTATGAAGTGGTATTTCATAGTTTTGACCTGCTTTTCCCTGATGGCTAATGACATTGAACATCTTTTCACATGCCTGGGGAGTTTTGTTTCTAAGTGCTTGAGAAAGAAAAGAAAAAAGAGGTTCCTATCAGCATTCATGGAAGACAACATTTTTGCATCTGTGTTTCCAGGGTGAATCACATATAGCCTTGTTTAAACTGTTTTTCATCTCTAATTCTGTAGCCTTGATATAGACTGAGTTCTTGGTCTCCTCTGATTATTTAAAATGATCAAGAATTGGAAATACTGGGGCTAGGGCTGTAGCTCAGTGGTAGAACGCTTGCCTCACATGAGTGAGGCGTTGGGTTCGATCCTTAGCACCACATAAAAATAAATATATAAAGATATTGTACCCATTTACAACTAAGAAAAGATTTTTTAAAAAGAATTGGAAATACTAAGTTTGGGGTAAACAATTACTTTTGCCAGGAGTACAGTAAAAGTTACAGCTCAACCACCCAGTTGCTTAATCAAGAAACCTGAGAATCATCCTGAATGCCCTGCATCTGGCCCATCAGCAGCTCCTATTGATTTGCCTTCAAAGGTATCTCAGATCTCTCTCTCCCTGGGTACCCTGCCATGGTCATTTATTCTTCCCAGTCCCAGCTAATTCTCCACTCTGTAGACTTTTCAAAATGCAAATGGCTCTTGTCCTTGAACTAGCCCCCAGTTCCATCACCCCTCACCCCAAATGATTCAGTGGTTCATCTTCTGTTGTGCCACTGCCTACAAGTCCCTTCTGGACCTGCTCCAGCCTAACTCTCCAACCTCACCTTGTTCCCCTTGCAGGCTTGGTGAGCATTCTCCATCATGGAACTTCCTGGAACCAATCAAGCTCGTTCCATTTTACTCACTCTTCAGTTGGCCTAGAAAGTTCTTTTTTCTCTTTCTTTTATGGCGGGTCCTTATTCTTTAGGTTGTTTAAACATCACCTTCTTTACAAGGCCTTTCCTGACCTTCTAAGGCACAGTGGGTCCATCCCCCGTTTCGTCCACTCACCACTCTTAAATAGAATTGACCTTTACTTAGTCATTGTTACCTTCCCCACTTGCTTGTTGTGACCCTTCCCCCGTCACCCTACTGTCATGTGTGAGACCAGGGACATGACTGCCTTATTTTACAAAGCATCCTTGGCCCTGGCGAGTGTCTACTCTGTAATAAATGTTCAATAAATTTTTACTGACAAAGGGCTTTCATAGTAAGAGGCTGTATTTAATATATTATAATGGGGTGGTGAAGATGGGAAGGACAGTATACACACACACACACACACACACACACACACACACACTATGTTATTTAATATATTTGAAATTTCCATCCCTCCTCCTTCCAAGAGAAATTTTTGATGGCAAACAGTTTTAAGACATGTAGGAAAAATTAAAGAGGAAATAGAAGTGTTATAGATTTCCAACCAATTAGACTTAGGATTTAGCATTTTAATACTATTAGCTCTGAGTTTCCTGGTGCTGGGGCTAGCAATGAAGGAAGTACATTGAAATGTTTTCTGCAATCCAAAAAAAAGGAAACAGATGCTCATCTTCAGTCATATCAATTTGTACACATATTCTTTTATTTTTTTCAGAATAAAAAGAATTCCAGTCATTTCAGGTTGTGTACTCACTTTACCTGTAATTGGCATTTTTTCCCATAAAATTTAGACTTTATCTCTGGCTCTAAGCGAACTGACCAAGAGTAAATTAGTCAAACAATAATAACAACATCGTATAAAGAACTCAAAAAACTCAACACCAAAAAAAAAAAAAAACCCCAATCAATAAATGGGCTAAGGAACTGAACAGAAACTTCACTGAAGAAATATAATCAAGCAGCAACATGCAAAAATGTTCACCATCTCTAGCAGTTAGAGAAATGCAAATCAAAACTACTCTAAAATTTCATCTCACTCTAGTCAGAATGGCAATTATCAAGAATACAAGCAATAATAAGTGTTGGTGAGGATATGGGGGAAAAGGTACACTCATGCATTACTGGTGGGACTGCAAATTGGTGCCACTACTATGGAAAGCAGTATGGAAATTCCTTAGGAAACTGGGAATGGAGCCACCATTTGACCCACTAGCCCACTCCTTGGTTTATACCCAAAGGACTTAAAATCTGCTTATTACAGTGATGCAGCCACACCAATGTTTATAGCAGCTCAATTCTCAATAGCTACACTATGGAACCAACCTAGATGCCCTTCAACAGATGAATGGATAAAGAAAATGTGGTACATATACACAATGGAATATTACTCAGCCTTAAAGAAGAATGAAATTATGACAATTGCAGGTAAATGGATAGAACTAGAGAATATCATGCTAAGTGAAATAAGCCAAACCCAAAACACCAAAGGCCAAATATTTTCTCTGATAAGTGGATGCTGATCCATAGCGGGGTGGGAGTGGGTAGGGAAGAATGAGGGAACTTTGGATTGTGCAGAGAGGAGTAAGGGGAGGGGTGAGGTGGTGAAGATGGGAGGATGGTAGAATGAGACAGACGTTATTACCCTATAAACATGTTTGATTATACTACAGGTGTGACTCAGCACCATGTACAGCCAGAGGAATGAGAAGTTATGCTCTATTTGTGTCCAGTGTGTCAAAGTGCATTCTGTCATGTATAAATAATTAGAACAAATAAAAATTAATAAAAAAATTAATAACAGCAATGCAACACTAAATGCTTTTTTTTTCTTTGTGGTACTGAGGGATTGAAACCAGGGCATCTCACATGCTAGGTAAGAGCTCTGCTACTGAGCTAAATCCCCAGCTCTGCAAACTGCTTAATAAAAACTATAACATAGTGAAATGACACCGTGAACAAATTAGTTTTAACCATTTTTCTTTTCATTTAAATTTGCATCTTCTTTGTAGGTTTATATGACGACAGAAGTGATAAAATGAGGTTGGGGTAGAGTACTTGCCTAGCATGTGCAAACCCTGAGTTTGATTCCAGCACCAAAAAAGGAAGGAAGGAAGGATGAAAGAGAAGAAGGAAAGGGAGGAAAGAAAAAAGACTTAGATTATAGTATAACTTTCCACTTAATTATGTCAGTTTTTCCCCTATGAAAGTTTCCATTTTCATATAGTTTTAAATAGTATTCTTTTCTTGGATGACTTCTTTGACTGCTTCTAAGCTTACAAAAATCTTCATCTTATAAAACTTTAATTTTCAACTCTGTAATAGTTCTAAATATTTCATATGTGTCTTTGATTTTGAGTTTTAGTAAATGCTAGAAAAGGAAGATCTATCTCGATTTTTTTCTGAGACGGTAAGTAGTGGTTTGCATCACCATTAACCGCGAGTGATCTTTCCCTTCTCAATTGCATTATTCTTTCCCAACCCCTTCTTTGTTGTATATGAAGTTCCTTTGTGTCCAAGTGAGAGATTGGATTCATTTCTGGGCTATTCTATTCCATTGATATAACTACCTATTTTTAACACAGCTGTATTAAAATTATTTACTATAGCTTTATACATCTTATTATCTATTAAACTAGGCTTTTATTTCTTGTTTTCATTGTTTTTACTCCTACCTACCTATTCTGCTATATGAACTTTAGAATAATTTAATTCCATTAGTAAAGCAATGAAGCATGAGATTCACTGAACTCTCTTATGCTTAATCTAGAAATGTTACTTCTATGGAATAAAACCTAAAGAAGCATAAAGACCTTAAGCAACTTGATACCTTCTTTGTTACTGCTTGCTTTTATCTTTGGGGTTTGAAAAGAAGATTTCTTTCAGCTTAGCTTGAATCTTTTACTACTGAAGACACATGCACATGTCTGCACACACAGGAACAAGGCACATACATACATATGCACACAGACATATGTAATGCATACATATACACATACACACAATATGATAGCATCTTGTGTCAGAAGCCCTTGCTTCTGGTATTATAAACTTTCCCAATTTACGTGTTCATTATAACTATAAACAGACAATTTAATAATTATAAGGCTAGCTTTATTTGACCTTTCCAATATTCCTGGTAGTATAGCAAGCTCCTTTCAGGTACCAGTTCTTTATTGCTTCTTTACCTATGGGCAGAAGTGGAGACATTTGAAGAGAACAGTCTGGAAGCTTCCTGAATTACATCCACAAAGTTCCATTGTTTCCCAAATCCTATTTTTAAAGTAATAATGGAAGAATTTTTCTTTCTCTAAACTGTAGGAGCATTGTGCTCACAATATCTATGTTGAATGCCATCCTAGAAATTGTCACAACCACAAGCATATTCCTCTGATTGTGACTACATGCTGAATTTCTTTCTGGTATAGATTCAGCCTGCTTCTCTTTCAGCTTTCTTTGAATAGACTGTAAATTACAAAATCCAGTTTATATCAAATTTAACTTTTAAAATCACTCAAGCTGAACACAATAAAGTGTTTAAACATAGATTCAAAATAGTTTCTCCACATCCTGCTGAAACATGAAGGTGAATTCCGTGTTGTTACAGGATCGAGGTAAAATATATTTTTCCAGCACATCAGAGAGTAGATAAAAAGCCAGAGAAGATTTGAAGCATAATCTGTTTCCATCTGGTAATTTTTCTTCTCAGTGTTATTGATCTGCTCAATATGAACTTATGACCTGTGAAATTTAGAATTAGCCTACACAAGACTGTTTTCATGATAAATTTAACATGTTTTTCTGGTTCCACCTTGGGGTAAATCTGGTTATCTGACAGGAATTTCATTAGTGTGATGATGAGTCTTATGTACTTTCAGAGTAAGTTCACAGAAATGACCTCAGATTTATGGTTTGAAATCATTACCAAGGCAGCAGACATATGTTTTTGGATCAGTGCTTCGTTTGATATTTATAAGATGCTTCAGAGGAGGAAATTTTGTTGCAGAAATCATTTCCTTCAGCTTATATCAAATATTAAATGTTCCCTGTGAGAGAGGCCACAGTTTGGTCATGTACTTAGGTAATCCCTTTCCAAACAAAAGCTAGAACATGGCCTTTGGGGAAAATGTCAAATCCAGACTTTGAGCCAAAGCCACTGACACTGTCCAGGGATTAGTGAACACAGCAGGGCCTCTTTTGTCCACCATTGTTGAAGAATACCCCCTTCCAAATGGAAAGTGTCAGATAACTGAAGCCCACCCATTTGGAAAGCATCAACGTGGATTATTTTGAAACCCTGTGGTAAGGTTTGTTCTTTCTTTTGTTCTCTGGACAATTATTAAGCCTTACTCAATGGCTGGCATTGAGTTCAGCACATGGAACAAAAAATATTCAGTTCTTGCTATGCAAACTATACTACAGAGAGGACAAGAGACATTGCATTGGTTGTTATGAATATGGTGTGTGTTTCAAAAAGGGATGTGTGATTTATTGGGCACATTCAACACTATCAGTAAATATTTCCACCTACTCAGAAGTCTGAGAAAGAAAGCGCGTGGGGTGGGGGGGGGAGATGGGGAGAGGGAGGGAGGGGAAAACGAACAAGAGAAAGAATGTGTATGTGCAACACAGAGGGAAGACCTTGTCCAGAGGCCAGTGTGTTTGAGGAACTCAAAAGAAACTAGTTTGGCTAGAACAGAAGTTTCAAAGAGAATGACTGTTTCGGTCTTAGAGACTGGAATGATAGACAGAGGTGGTATTAAGCCATATTCAGGAGTCTGAACTAGGACATTAAGTCAGGGGCAACATGAACAAGTTTTCATCTATAAAATATGTCCACTAAATGGAGAATTATTTGGGAGAGAGAACAAAAAGCGGGAGGCCAGTTGGGAGCCTATTGCAGAAATCTGTAGGCCTGGTGGTAGGGCCCAGAAATGGAATGGTAGATGTGGAGATGGAAATAAATATACACCTTTAGAGATCTTTTGATGTTGGGACTGATGTGATTTAGGGATGAGAGCAGGGAATGATCAGGCGTGACTCCTAGAAGTCTGACTTGAGCAACTGCCAACATCCTCATGATACCATTTACTGAACTTTGGGACATGGAGAAGAAGAGTCTTGATTAGGAAAGTAGTCATAGGGTTGAGCAATGAATCAAATTAAGCAAACATAAAGGAAGATGACAAGCATTGAACTCTGCAACTTACATTCAAATTGCTATTTATTATAGTTGTATATACATTTTCACCTTTTGCTAATTAGAGGAGAGGTTCAACTACATTAGGGGTACCATGCTTTCATGTGTAGTATTTTGTTATTTATTTGCCCAGTAAGCACTGATGCTTCCTGTGAGCAGAGGTCTTCACTTCAGGGGGATAAAATGTGGTTCCTGCTTCCAAGGAATACAAAGTTTATTAAGGATAATTATATTTGGTGAAGATTTGGGCCTACTTTGTCTTCTATTAGGCACAGAGTCTCAGAGGTTCTAGTGCCTAAGTCTTTGATCCACTTTGAGTTGAATTTTGTGCAGAGTGAGAGATAGGGGTTTAATTTCATTTTTGCTGCATTTGGATTTCCAGTTTTTCCAGCACCATTTGTTGAAGAGGCTATCTTTTCTCCATTGTATGTTCTTGGCGCCTTTGTCTAGTAAGAGAAAACTGTATTCATGTGGGTTTGTCTGTGTCCTCTATTCTGTACCACTGATCTACCTGCCTATTTTGGTGCCAACACCATGCTGTTTTGTCACTGTAGCTCTATAGTATAGTTGAAGGTCTGGTAATGTGATGCCTCCTGCCTCACTCTTCCTGCTAAGGATGGCCTTGGCTATTCTGGGTGTCTTATTTTTCTCAATTAATTTCATGATTGCTTTTTCTAGTTCTATGAAGAATGTCATTGGGATTTTTCTAGGGATTGCATTAAATCTATATAATGCTTTTGGTAGTGTAGCCATTTTGACAGTATTAATTCTGCCTGTCCAAGAGCATGGGAGATTTTTCCATCTTCTAAGGTCTTCTTTAATTTTTTTCTTTAGTGTTCTGTAGTTTTTTGTTTTGTTTTGTTTTTGTGGTGCTGGGGATTGAACCCAGGGCCTTGTGCATGCGAGGCAAGCTCTCTACCAACCAAGCTGTATCCCCAGCCCTTGTTCTGTAGTTTTCATTGTAGAGGTCTTTCACCTCTTTTGTTAGGTTGATTCCCAAGTTTGTTTGTTTTTTTATGCTATTGTAAATGGGGTAGTTTTCCTAATTTCTCTTTCAGTAGATTCATCACTGATGTATAGGACCACATTTGATTTATGGGTGTTGATTTTATACCCTCCTACTATACTGAATTCATTTATTAGTTCTAGAAGTTTTCTGGGGGAATTTTTTGGATCTTCTAAATATAGAATCATGTCATCTGCGACTCATAGTCTAATGAAATTTGTATTTTCCCTTTGGGATCACTACTAGTTCAAAGAGTAACAGGTGGTCAAAGAGAATGATCAAGTTTTAAATTCATATTATAATTTCCTGGATTTATTTCCTAGAGAGATGAAATAGCCAATTTATGTTGTTAGCCCTAAATCTCAGTGTCAATACATGTTGGGCCTTATTTTTATTCATATTTGGTACTTGAGTAGACAATGTAATAGTACCCGGTAGTCCTTTCCATTTTGCTTCTTAGTTAATAAGGTTGTACATTTTCTGTTATTTACCAGATTTGTTTCTACATGTGATAATCATCAATTTACTTGCTTTGAGCACTTGAAACCTGGATATTTACCATATGCATTTGTGCTTGTTCATCCTATATTTGTATTATAAGCTTTCTGTCCCCAGGATATTTTTTGTTTATTTGTTTTTGGTTCCAGAGATTTAACCCAGGGTTACTACTGAGCTACAGCCCCAGTTTTTTTTATTTTTTATTCCCCCCTCCCCACACACAAGATCTCACTAAGTCACTTAGGGCTTTGCTAAATTGTGATCCTCCTGTCTCAGCTTCCCTAGCCACTGGGATTATAGGAGTGTGCCATGGCACCCAGCAGGATATTTTTTCTTTTCTCTTCTTCTTTTTTTTTTTTTTTGGTACCAGCAATTGAACCCAGGGGCACTTAACCACTGAACCACATCCCCAGATCCCCAGCCCCTTTTATTTTTTATTTTGAGACAGCATCTTGCTAAGTTGATTAGGGCTTGCTAAATTGCCGAGACTGGCTTTGAACTTAAGGTCCTCCTGCCTTAGTCTCCTGAAACACTGGGATTACAGGCATGCACCACCATGCTCAGCTAGGATATTATTTTTTGAATCAATTTACTTATTTAGTTTTTAACCTATTTCCTTATTATTTCACTGAGATATAATTTGCATTCATATAGTTTACCCATTTAAGGTATACAATTCAATTATTTCTAGTATATTCATAGAAATGTGCAATTATCACTACAATCAGTTTTGGAAGATGTTCATCATCCCCCAAAAAAATACCTCACAGCTTTTAGTAGTCATTCCTCATTTCCTCCCAAACCTCCTTCCCCTGACCCTAGGCAACCACTCATCTACTTTCTGTCTGCATAGATTAGCTATTCTGTACAAGCAATAATAAGTGTTGGCAAGGATGTGGGGAAAAAGGTACACTCATACATTGCTGGTGGGACTGCAGATTGGTGCAACCACTATGGAAAGCAGTATGGAGATTCCTAAGAAAACTTGGAAAGGAACCACCATTTGACCCACCTATCCACTCCTCAGCCAAAGGACTTAAAATCAGGATACTACAGTGACCCAATCACATCAAGGTTTATAGCAGCTCAACTCACAATAGTTAAACTATGAAACCAACCTAGATGCCCTTCAACAGATGAATGGATAAAGAAAATGTGGTTCATATACCCAGTGGAATATTACTCAGCCTTAAAGAGGAATGAAATTATGGCATTTGCAGGTAAATGGATGGAACTAGAGAATATCATGCTAAGTAAAATAAGCCAAACCCAAAACACCAAAGGCCAAATGTTTTCTCTGATAAGTGGATGTTGATCCATAGTGGGTAGGGGGCAGGGGGGAGGAAGAATGAGGGAACTTTGGATTGTGCACAGGGGACTGAGGGGAGGGGTGGGGCTATGGGGATGGGAAGGATGGTAGAATGACACAGACATTATTACCCTATATATATGTATGATTACACTACTGGTGTGACTCAGAACCATAAGCAGCCAGAAGTATGAGACATTATGCTCCATTTTTGTACAAATGTCAAAATGCATTCTACTGTAATGTATAACCAATTAAAAATTTTAAAAATAAATAAATTTTTTAAAAAAAGGATATAGATTAACTATTCTGGAGAGTTCACATAGGTGAAATCATACAACACATGTTGTGACTAGCTTCTTTCAGGTAGCATAATGTCTTCACGGTTTATCCATAACATGTATCAGTATTTCACGCCTTTTATTGCTGAATAATATTCTGTCATGGAATTTTTTAATCTATGCCATTAGTGAATGAGTTGTCTCTACTTTTGAACTGTTACAGATAATGCTACTATAAACATTCATGAGCAAGTTTGTATGTGGACATACATTTTCATTTCTATTGGATATATACCCAGGAGTAAAATTGATGGACATATTATGCTCCATGTTTAGACTTGAGAACTGCCAGACATGCGAAAGGTTTTCTAGAATCACTATTCAGTTTCATTGGTGAAGGCCACAGCATGCACTTGTGATCATTGCCCCTGTCTAATAGGAGCACAATGAAGCTATGATCTGTGGAAGAGAGCTCGCATATGTGATTGCACGTTGAACTTGGTCTCGTTCTTGCAGCAGTATTTAGAGTTTAAGAGCTCAGTCCCAAGTCAAATCATCTAGGTTCAAATAATAGCTCTGTTTGGAGGCCCAAGTCTATATGATATCATACATAATACATGAAACATACCCATATCTCACAATGAATAGTTTTTGTGACTCTAAGATTTGACAGATTGGTATACAAGTACATTTTAGACGTTTACTCCAACATACTAATTACAATGTTGATGTTTAAAGTTTTCACATATAGGAGTCTCATTCATTTTTCATGCATTTATATAGACTCTAGATTTGTGTTGTCCAGTATGGTCACCACTACCCATGGATGGCTCTTAAACATTTGAAATATGGCTAGTGTGATCAAGGAACTAGATATTTAATTTTAATTAATTTAAAATTGAAGAATGACAATTCAATCATGGAAAAACTTTTAAGTATGTTTGGAACAACTTGGACATAAAAGTTTACTTTTCAACTGTAAATTTTTTGATGAAAATAAATTCCAAGTGATATGCATTGTGAATATAAAATACATAGTGGATTTTGAAGATATATGAAAAATGAGTAAAGCATTGATGATTTTTTAATTAATTACATGTCAATAGTATTTTAGATATATTGGGTTAAATTGAAATATATTGCTAAAATTGATTAAGTCACTATGCTTGCTTTTCCTTTTTTCACATGGCTACTAGAAAACCTAAATTTTCGTCTAAGGCTTGCCTTAGATTTTGTTTGGGCAGCTATGCCCTAGAAGTTGTATGACATGCCTATTAAAGAGAATAGCCCCAATTTGAAACCTGCTCATAGCTGGGTGACTTTAACCAAGCTAAAAACTGTCAAAGCAAGATTCAGTCTCCTTATCTACATATAAAATATTGATAATGATCACACCTACCTCACCAATTTGTTGAGAGGGTTGAATGAGATGTATAAGAAAAGTTAGGTTATCCCCAATATATAGTTGTGCTTGTGTTATTAATTATTATTACTGTTGTCATTACCACTACTACTCCTGTCAATTTCTCAAGTTCATTTTTTAATCTGGAAGGATTTTTTCATCTATATTACATTAAATCAATATTTTAACTTAGGACTTTTATTTTTCAATATTTAATCTTTCCAACCAGGAACCCAGCATAACTTTCGCCCAATTATTTATATCTTCCTTTATTGCTACAGGGAAGTTATAGTATTCTTCTTAAATCTCTCTTACCCTGCATTAAATTAATAAACACCACTAATTTTATGTCTTGGATCCTTTCATAGCATTTTCTAGCTGTTGAGCATCAACTCATTAAGAATGCCTGGCACCTGATGTGCATTCAGCTAATCTGTTTTTAATGAGTTGTTGGATGCTTCTGCTCTGGTTTTATTTTATGTGGTGCTGGGGATTGAACCCAGGGCTGGCCTCATGCTAGGCAAGAGCTTACCAACCCTCACCCCTGCCCCTGTTGAATGCTTTTTTAGGCTGTTAGTCTCCACATTTCTGTAGTTTATCCTGCAATGACTTTTTTTTTTTTTTTTTTTTTTTTTTTTTTTGTACTGGGGATTGGACCCAGAGGCACTTAACCACTGAGCCATATCCCCAGCCCTCTATTATATAATGTTTAGAGACAGGGTCTCACTGAGTTACTTAAGGTGGCTTTGAACTCGAGATCCTCTTGCCCCAGCCTCCCGAGCTGCTGGGAATACAGGTGTGTGCCACTGTACCCAGCTTTATTTTTAATTTTGAGACAGGGTCTTGCTATTGCTGAGGCTGGCCTTGATCTTGCAATCCTCTTGCCTCAGCCTCCTGAACCACAGAATTACAGGCATGTGCTACCACACCCAGATCCTGTGACCTTTTTTAAAAAGGCAAATGTTGTCATGCATGGTGACACATGCCTGTAATCCCAGTAGCTCAGGAGGCTGAAGCAGGAGGATTGTGAATTCAAAGACAGCCGCAGCAATTTAGTGAGGCCCTAAGCAGCTCAGCAAGACCAAGATACGGGATCTCTCTATGTTGCCCAGTCTAGGCCTCCAGTTCTTGGATTCAAACAATCCTCCAGGCTCATCTTCCAGTCTCAGCCTCCTGAGCAACCAGGACTACAGGTACACACCACTGTGCCTGATAGCTGTTTCATAGCTTTAAAGTGTTTGTTTTTAAACCAGGAAGAGCTATGGGCTTTACTGAGTGGAAATTTTCAGTTTTCTGTCTTCCCTTGTAGTAGGTCTCTGTGCTGACCCTTCTCAGTATTACCCGTGTGCTTGCCTAGAAGAAATCCTCTCTCTGCTTATCTCAGCTGTGTGGTTTACGTCACCTGTTTGAACAGAGCCTAAATCTGCTTACCCATCTGAGGGGCTCCTCAGTGGATGATGTGTGAAGCACAGGAGGCTTTGCACTTGAACTTGTCGTGTGCATTTTGACCCTGTGAAACAGTTTTTCATGTTTCCTGATTCTTGTTGAAATTCGAGACCATTATAAATGACAGAGGTGATTTTCCGATAAGTGAGGTCCTGTTACGTTGGTCCCAGTTCCTGACAGTGTTTGGTAAATGATGAGAATAAATGATGGACCTTAACTGCAGAACCCCGAGGAAGCTGTTAGTCTCCACATTTCTGTAGTTTATAATGACAGTAAAAACCTCATCCCATCATCATTTGACCTTCCTCAGAAAGAACCACTGTTTTTAAAAGGAAAAAATTATTTGCCACAGACAAATGAAAAATAGCTTGTCACTCACTTTGTCAGTTTAAGAGAAAATACAATTTTCAAGTTAACCTGCATTTAGATATAGAGAGAATATTATGTTTGTAAAGATTACTATACAGAGTCCTTGCTATCTGGAATTTCATATTGGAATCCTCAGAGTTACAAAGCTTAAAGGGAAATGAAATTTATCATAGAGCAAAAAATATATATGTACACACATATATAGAAAGTTTTTAAAAATCCACAAATAGTTCTATAAAGTTAGCCATCATCAAGCATTCAAACCAAATAATTCCATGTTCCTGTTCACCATCCATGTTTTTCTTCTCCTGTTCCTCTGCTCCTGCTTAGAATTCTTCTCTGTACATCTGCCCATTCGTCCGTCCGTCCGTCCGTCCATCCATCCATCCATCCATCCATCCATCCATCCATTTATTCATTGAGTCTACAGCATATCAAATATGAGTTCTGGATCTGAGCTATGTAGATAAACCCTGGACACCTCTTAAGGTGTGGCCCAAATCCTACCTCTTCCATGTAACAAATGCTCCCCTGATTTCTTATTCCCTGCCCTAAAAGTGACTGTTCTTCACCTTCTCTGAGTGTCCACAGCACTTCACACCCTCTCTTTTAAAGCACAGTGCTAAGACTGGGTGCAGTGGTGCACACCTGTAAATCCCAGCAACTTGGGGGGTTTGAGGCCAGCTACAGCAACTTAGCTAGATCCTGTCTCATAATAAAAAGTAAAAAGGGCTGGGAATGTGCCTCAGTGGTAGAGCACTCCTGGGTTCAATCCCCAGTACCAATCAAAAGCAAAAACCCACAGGGTGAAGTTCTGTATGGTTTTGTAATTAGTGGTGGTTGTGCCTTATCCCTCTCAAGAGGAGAGCTGATGTCTACTCAGCTCTGCATCTTTCTCCATCATGCCTGGGGCTGACCCAGTTTGTGGCCAACTGGTATCCTCCCTCTCTCTGTTTTCACACACTCCTTCTCTTCTAGGGCTAAAGTTGCTGCAGCTGATGTGCTTCCTGGGAACCCACCCCAGGTCCTGACCCCTGTGAGACACACAGTAAAGATAGATAAAGATGCCCTCCTCCAGGACTATGGATTTCACATTTCTGAGAGCCTTCCTCTCACAGTGGTGGCCGTCACAGCAGGTAAGGTTGACGAGAAAATGTGAAAGGGGTTTGGCTTCTTGGGGGAAAGTAGCTCTGGTTCTCCTCCCATCAATCTGTCCTATAACAAAAGGTATAAAATGCTGCCCCCAAGAAGTTAGAAAATTCTGACCTCATTCTGTCTTGGGCTTTGCACCTTTCTTTGGTGCTAGGAGGAAGGGAGCCCCAAGAGCCCCAGGTCCCCCAAAGCCTCTGTCCTTCCCTGACCACCTGGCCAGTCTCAGGGGCAATGAAAGTATTTAGATAAGCTGCTCTCCTCTTTGAACCCTGCTGTGCTTCTAGCTGGCAACAGTTTCTGGGCAGACAATAATAGAAACTATTGATTTGTTTTCACTTGAGTCTGTGAAATATAGGCTGTGCTGGGGTGGAAAGGAGCAGTCTGGGAAAACCTAGTGTTTATTTTCATATGTGAGCTATGTAGTGATGTTAAATCTGGGACTAGTTAAAATATATTAATTTCAATTTATACACACACATGTACACAGAGACACAACAGAGTCCTTCAGAGAAGAATATAGTAGATTCACTACTAGATCTGTTGCTTTGGAAGATTTCTTTCTCAAGATAGTGTCTTTTCATCCCTTGAAGTTGATGGATGATAGATACATTATCCATGGTTTATTAAAAAGGAACAGTAAGTTCCATATGAACCAGTGCCCAAGAGACTCAGACTGCCATTCAGCTGTGCCTCTGTGATATCTGGGGTCTGGGCACTCCTGGCCTGAGAACCAATTATTTATTTTCTGTCCAACAGGAGGCTCAGCTCATGGCAAGCTTTTCCCTGGTGATCAGATCCTCCAAATGAACAATGAGACCCTTGAAGACCTCTCCTGTGAACGAGCAGGTGACATTCTAAGGTACCAAATTGTTTTCCATCATCCAGAGCTGCACACATGATCACAAAGCAAGATGAGCAACAGGGGTGGTATAGTTGGTCTTATGATTTTGGGAAGGTCCAGTCTCCTTTAAAAAGCAAGAACAGCATCGTCTTTGGAGTTCCAACTGTGTCTGGTGAGATGGCTTTTTGGTGGGGGCGTTACTCTCTGCTCTCCCCTGCCTACAGAACTTGGCCATCACTGGTGCTTATTTATCAAACCCCTCCTGTGCCCAAGACACTGTGCTTGGCACTGTGGGAGAGGTACTAATGAATATCACTAGGTCCTGCCTCCCAAGGATTGGTGGGCTTGTTGTACTTATGCACGAGACTGAGCTGAAGTCAAACCAAATCTGTTTGTTCTTCTCAGCCCTTTTGATAGTTCTTAAATGTTCCTGAAGGTGCAGTCTTGTTGGCATGTATGTAGTCTCACTAACGTAACCTGCAACTGTCTCTTTGGTGTCATTGTGATTTGAGTAAATGCCTTACTTTCTACCTATAGCATGATCACTGAGACCAGGGCAGTACATAGTGGGTGCTCAGCTAAAACAGTGAATATGGTTAGCACTTGGAACTGGTGACCCTGATTAAAGGAGGAATGTCAGTGATGGGAGGGAAGGGACTACCAGGCATCCTTTTGGGATGTGCAGGCTTGGGCTTTTGAGTTTCCTACTCAACACTGTTTTAATGACTTTAATAGAGAGAGATGAGAAGTAGAATTAGGTGAAAGCTAACTTGTACTTTCTGTGAATTGACGGATGTGCTTTGGGCTGGAATGCATTTCTGAGGGCATATGATCTTAGCCCACGCAGAGCAGTAGGCAACTATGATTGCAAGGCAGAGAAGAAAGAATGAGGTGCAGGATGCAGTTGACTTTGACTCAGTCTCCACCCTGGGGAAGCACAGTCAGTCTCTCTCAATCCCTCTCTCTCTCTCTTGCTCTCTCTCTCTCTCTCTCTCTCTCTCTCTCTCTCTTACACACACACACAGTTTAAGATTTACAGAACCAGGCGCAGTGGCACATATCTGTAATCTCAGTGGCTCAGGAGGCGGAGGCAGGAGGATCACAAGTTCAAAGCCAGTCTCAGCAACTTAGCAAGGCCCTAAACAGCTCAATGAGACCCTGTCTCTAAATAAAATATAAAATATAAAGAAGGGCTGGGGATGTAGTTCAGTGATAAAGTACACCTGGGTTCAATCCCTGGTGCCAAAAATAGATTAACAGAGAATCTGACAAAACATAGAAAACAGAGTCCCTTCTACCAAGCCCAGTACTGTTTCAGGAATGCCAGAGACAAAGTTGAGTAGGTGGGACAGTCAGGAAAAGATTGGATGTTCTCATTTAAAAACAAAGAAATACCGGTATGGAAATCATAAAGTTTACTTTCCCAGTTATTAGGTTATTTTCCTAAAGATGATCACTTCCAGAAAATGCATTTTAGATTTTCAGTGCTACTAATATTTCTGTCAGGGTAGATCAAATTCTGATGAATCAACAAATGTATTTATAACATTCAAGCAATAAACCAGAATTTGGGTGTTTAGGTAACATTTAGCACCTGTCTGTTCACTGAGCACAGACAATGGGCACGGAACCCTGTGGGACAAGGTGGCTCCACACCTCAGTCACTTACAGGCTGGTAACCTCTCTGAGATTGAAGGCAGGCCCTCAAGAAAAGCAGAGGAAGTGGGCTATAAATACTGGAGACTCCTCCATCTTTGAAGAGAGTTGTGGTTTGACAAAGTAGGGGAGGTCCAGAAGTGTTTAAGCTGAACCTTTAACCCTGGGTAGAATTTGACCCCCAAAGATGTAGATGTATCCAGGCAAAGTGATGAACAGGAACAGCAGGATGGGTAGAAGTGGCCACTGAGCGGTTCAGTTTGCCTCCAGAAAAGTTCTGGAAAGTAAAACCCAGATGGAGGGTCCTGATGCCAACACAGCAAGTTTCACTCTTGGAGTGGGGGTGGGGCATGCCATCACAGGCTTTGAGCAGGCTGTAAGTCCAGGTGTGCTGTGCACATGTGCCTTGCCCCACATTTTGCATGTGAAAATCCCAGGATTACTTATCCTTTTAAATTAATTTCCAGTGTCTAAAAGCAGTTGTAAATGAGGGAAAAAAACGAAGCAAAACAAAATAACACACCAGGAATGGCAATAAAACCTTTCTAATCCCTAATATTTGTGAGGCCAAAAAATGTCTTTTTGAGAGCCACTGGGACCTAGGTTTATTGTGATTTATGTCAGAAGAGGCCTGTTACCATGTAAAATGGAGAGAATCTCCAGACACTTAGAAAATTCAGAGTTCGTTCATTGGAGGAAATAACACACCAGCTGCCATTGGCTTAAATGTTCATATTATAAGAAGTCAGATGAAATTATTTTGCAAACTGCTTCTCTATGCTTCAGTGGCAAAGAGAAAGAAAAAAAATGAATCAATTCCATGAACACATTCAGTAATAGAAAATGGAGATTTGTCAGTTATCTGATTGATTTAATTGCTTTTGAAATCTATGAGAAAACTCAAGACTAAAGTGTTTAATATCTTGATTATGTTTGGGCTCATTACTGACTTTGTGTGCCCAAACATAACAAACTGGTTGGCTTTATCTGATTAATCTTAACTACAGACATTCATTCTACTTAGTGAAATGTTTACCCTAAGTTTTCTGAAATAACAACTTATCTGTGTCATTGCCACATTTTCTTTAAAACCTTTTTGGACATAAGCCTAGCTAGTATCAACTAGATGTGTTTTCTATTACATGAGATTAAATTAGAGACCTTAATTTAGTAACTGTGGGTGTAGACTAGATGGTTGGTAGAGCCGGGTATCTGAATATTCCCTTGGGGCAGAAGGAGCACTTGGGGCCAGCTTCACTCCTTCACAGGTGGCCACTTTCCCCACTGCCCTCCTCGGTTTTGCTGAGTCAAAGAAATCCATGTGAAAGACACTACTTTATAGTAATGCCATCCATCTTTTTGTCACACACACATGCATGCACACATACATATATCACACAGAATGACTGAATATTCTTATCTTTCTTCTTTCTTTCTGTTTTCTTTTTCAGGGAAGCTGGAGATTCTCTTTCAATCACAGTTGTTCGCTGCATAACGGTAAATCTCTGTCCTGTGTATTAGTCTCAGCCTTCTTGGCCTCAAGACCCTGAACCCTTGGAAGAGATCTCTCATAAAATCAGCAGGAAAGTCAAAGGGCAGTGGGTGACAGCTGCTGGGCAGTGGGTGGCCTGAAGACCTCCTCTATGCAGGTACTGTGGAAGAACATGCTCTGGGCCTCAAGGACTTCCGGCCTAGTGAAGGAGACAGACCTGTGCTTCTGCAGAGGGGACTATGGGAAGGGCACCAAACTAAGGGTCACAAGATGGGTTTGAGTGGTATCACTTGGGGCAAGTTGTTAGTTTCAGTTTTCACTTTTTTAAATTAATGTTTATGACAGTGATTGCCTTGTGTGTCTAATGGATTGTTTTGAGGACCAAATGAAGTGTTGGATGTGATGGTTTTTTTGACTCTGAGGCCTACAAGGCGGTGTGGCAGAGCTGAGCACAAGAATAACTGGCAATTCTGAACCACCACAGGCCAAGGGGCCCTTTTTATATTATTCAGGGAAGAGTTTATGATCAATTATAAGGGCAACAACTACCAAGGAGGAAAGTTGACAGAAAATTCTCAATGTGTGTGACTAATACACACCTCCTTAGTCTTGGCTACAGATACCCCCCTCCCAAAAAAGGTGGAAAGGACATAGAGAAATTTATAATGCATTTAATAATCTAACCTAATTGACCACATGTCAGGCTACCAAGAAAACGCAATAAATTCCCCAAATGAAAAACTGTATAGGTTCCTTTTCCTGAATATAATTTAAAATAGGAACTAATAACTGCCAAAAATTTAATTAAAAGCATCCAGTCCTTTGGAAATTAAAGTGCAGTCTCCTAAATAAAGATGGAGTCAAATAGAAAGGCAAAGCTATTGTTTAGACAGTTTAGAAAATAATTGTAAATTAGATCCTTACCTTTTTTTTGGCAGTACTGGAGATTGAACCCAGGATTACTCTACCACTGAACTCTATCCCTAGTCTTTTTATTTCATTTTATATTATTTTATTTTATTTTGGGGTTTACCAGGGATTTGAACTCAGGGTCACTCAACCACTGAGCCATATCCCCAGTCCTATTTTGTATTTTATTTAGAGACAGGGTCTCACTGAGTTGCTTAGTGCCTCATCATTGCTGAGGCTGGCTTTGAACTCTTGATCCTACTGTCTCAGCTTCCCAAGTTCTAGAATTACACGCATGAGCCATCACGCCTGGCTTATTTTTTAATCTTGAGACAGGGCCTCATTAAGTTGCTCAGGCTGGCCTCAACCTTAACAATCCTCCGGCCTCAGTATCTCAAGTAGCTGAAATTATAGGCATGCATCATGCCTCCCAGGCATGCATCTATTTCTTAAAACTTACACACAGTTGAAGCAATTCTCAGGGTAAAATTCATAGAGTTTATTGTTTCTTAATTAGTTTATAAGGAAATAGACCAATTCAATAATCAGCCCCAGAAGTTGGAAAGCAAGACTGGTAAAACTAATTCAACTAAAGAAAATAATCTAAATCTAAATAATGATTTAGAAAACAGAAAAGTGGTAAAGTTATAAATTCAAGAGCTAGTTCTTTAAGGGGGGAAATATAAAAATAGGAAAACCTTAGGGAAAAGAAATATGTGGGCCCTATGTGAAGAAAACAAAAATTTCACTGAAGGGGGCTGGAGAGGTATGTAACTCAGTAGCAGTGCTCATACTCAGCATAGGTAAGGCCCTGGGGTTTTGATCCCCAGCACCCCAGAAAGGAAGGAAGGGAGAAAGGATGAAAGAAGATTACTGAAGAATGTAAAAAACAATTCTTGAATATAAAAAGAGATCCATACTAAGTTCCTTGATGGGGAGACAAAGTATTCTCAATATATCTTTTTTTTGGGGGGTGGGGGTAACCAGGGATTGAACCCTGAGGTTCTTAACCACTGAGCCACATCCCCAGCCCTTTTTATATTTTATTTTGAGACAGGGGCTTTCTAAGTTGCTTAGGGCCTTGCTAAGTTGCTGGCAAAGAGGCTGGCTTTGAACTTCCTGCCTCAGCCTCCTGAGTCACTAGGATTACAGGTGCGCACCACTGCACAGAGCTTCTCACTGTATCTTAATGCATCATTTATTCTCATATTAATGTATATGCTGATGCAAATGCAAACAAACTCCCATGGAACTTTTATTTGTATATTAACAAAATATACCAAAGTGAGACTTATCAAGATCTTTTTTAAAAAGAACAGTGAGGATGACCCTGATGTATAGATTTTAAAACTAATAAAGCTAGGATCATTAAAACAGTATGATATTGGTGAAATATTGAACATATCACTGTATTCAAACAGAATGGCCAAGAATAGATACTTGTAGCCAGGCACAGTGGCACATACTTGTAACCCTGGTGACTGAGGAGGCTGAGGCAGGAAGATCACAAGTTCAAAGCCAGCCTCAGCAACTTAGCGAGACCCTAAGCAACTCAACAAGACCCTGTCTCAAAATAAAACATAAAAAGGGCTCAGGATGTGGCTCAGTGGTAAAACCCCTCTGGATTAAATCCCAAGTAAAAAAGAAACTTGCATGGAATTTGGTATATGATAAACATGATGTCCCAAAACAGGAGGAGAAAAAACAATTATTCAAGAAGTCATACTTGGGGTTGGGGTTGTGGCTCAGTGGTAGAGCACTTACCTAACATGCGTGAGGCACTGGGTTTGATTCTCAGTACTGCATATAAATTAATTAATTAAATAAAGGTCCATCGACAACTAAAAAAAAAATTTTAAAAATGAAGTAGTACTTGGACATTAAGTACTTGGAAAAAATACAGTCTTGACTCATACAATGTTACAGAATTTAAATATTTAAAACCCCATAAAAATATAAATAATACGGATGGGTATGTATCAGGTCACAGATTGTAGAAAGATTTCTATTTTCACAAGTGGACAAGTGGCTATTTCATTATGTGAAAATATGAAGTTTCTGTGGTCCAAACACTTCACAAGCAAAGAAATTATCTCCTCTCCTTACTTGACAAGTATTATTTCTTGGAAATAAAGTAGGAAAAATATCTACCTAATTAGGACTAAGATGTTTGCCAGGAATATGACAGACCAAGTGTTTTATGCACAATAAATGGAGATTTTTCCATTCTAAACAGTTTGCCTGTGAAATAATGTGAAACCAATAAAACACAGGGAAAGCTAATCAGTATAAATGGTGGTGCAGGTGTTAAGACATTCTTTTTATTTAGCTGATTATCATCTCAATGGGGAACTTCTTAATCTTAATTAGGTGGGGAATTTTTTTTCCCTACTCCATTTCCAAGAAATGAGCAAAATAAAACACTTGTTAAGTAAGTAGGGAGGGAAACATCATATAGTAGCATTTTTAAAAACTGAAAAGTGGGGAAGGAGAAAAATTGCTGTATTCCTCTACCACTTCTGAGATTCCCACAAGATTTCCAGGAAAGGAGTAATGTGTGAATCTGTTTCTCTGGAGGTCCTAAAGGGAAAGCAGATATCAACCTGGTTGATGGCCATCAGTGCCTCCGAGAAATGCCCTGAATATTGACTGCCCTCCACCTCACCCCCACGGGGCCTCTCACCAGAAGCATCCTGAAGCATTTTGCAAGTGTTGCAAAATGAACATATGTGTCTTGCTTCAGTCAGGAGGTGTAGATTCTTGGAGTCCTCAGATGTCTTGAAATCAATTAGGAATGATGAAATCCAAAGTTGGAATATTAATTACTGCTTCTCTAGGACATACAATTTTATGGACAATATTTTTGGTTTAATTTTATGGATCTGTATTTGTTTATATTGTATGATATTAATTATTTATAATAAAATTAATACTGATAGTTAATGTCTCCGAAAGGAAATCTTCCAAGGCAGGTACACTCATTATCCCCCTTTTATGGATGAGGAACCTGGCCTCACACACCCATTGTCTCAGACTGGATATGGGCTGGGTTGTTTTCAAGGTATTAGGCTGCAGAGCACACTTATTTGTGTTATGCTCTTTTATGTCCTTAACCTCTGCTGTTTTCATAAAATGACATTGAGTAACCCAGGGTGGGGGGTATTAGAAAAAGTTGTAGAAATGTTTTCCAACTTCTCCCTGTTAATGCTTTTTTAAGCATTAACTCTTAGCTCAGCAAAAAACGCACACAGAGATGTTATCAGCTTGCATCTGCTGAATTCTCCCTGATGAATTAGGTCAGAGCCCTGGGAGAGCTTAAAAGTCCTAGAATCAAGAGTAGCTCATATCCTTTCAGTTGTCCATTTAAAATACTTGACCAAGTGCACTTACATGGGTGTTTTATAATATGTTCTGATACCTAGATAGGTGGGTACTAGTGCCAGCATTCAGATGTAGGAACCACTGTGAGTCTTGTGGGTTGGGCATTTCCATGAAAGGGAGCTCTTTCTTTCTCAAAGCAGCCAGTTTCACGATTGGGTGACTCCAAATGTAAGAGAGGCCCTTCTTCCCTGTGATTCCCACCAACTAGTCCTAGTTGAAAACAAGTGTACCTGGCATGAGATAATTCCCCGAAGAACTGGAACTGTGGCCTTTTCTTCTTTATTTAAACAACTGTTCTATCAACTGTTCTTAGATGTGTTTTTCTGAACTCTCACTTCCCTGATAGCTTTCTGTATGGATTCCATTTTCATGGTGACTCCCCCAAATGGTGGTACCCTGAAAGGATCACAGTTCCATCAGTGACCAAAAAAGACCATGGGGAATGGAGGGTACCCTTCTGAAATGCACCAGGAATGCTAGTGAAGCCCAAGATTGGGTTAATACTTTGGCAAGACGAATCACACTGTTGCCTTGGGTGAAACTTGTGGTCAACTAAATACTGAGCTAGTTTTCAAATGAATAGCTTCCAAGCCAAGTCCCCCCAGTCCCATGCTTGTGCAATTGATTTTTTTGATCCTCAACGCCACATTTCACATCAATCCCTGTCAGGTCATGTCAGTTTGGCCTGATGTTCTGGCATGCTGAGATTTTATAGTCAGAGAATTGTGGGACTGAAAGGCTTGTTTGGACAGTTGCCAACTGCAGTCATCTCCCTTTCTGCAGGAAACATCCTCTTCCCAAGACTCCCCCACTACTGGCCAGTTAATTTTATTTAGCATGATCAAGCTATGGACCTAACTCTTGGTGGAATTGTTCTCCCTAGGGTTAGAGACAACAATGGTTTCCTCCTGCAGATTCCTTTTCTCTCCGCATCTCTCCTCTGTTCTGCCTGTTTTCTTATTCCTTTGAGTCTCTAGGGTAGCAATGGTTATATGGGTTGCTTTGGCTGCTCACTTTATCCTGTTCCTTTCAGTTCTTCCTATACCCTTTTATGTTTGTTCTTGGTGATTTCCTGGATTTTAACTCATGGCTTCTCAAGTTACCTGTGCAGCCTTCTTTTAGATTCCCAGGTTCCTTGATCTTTCCTCCCAATTTCTGCTGCTTGAAATCTTCTGAATAGCACCTTATAGTTCTGTGTTGTTCACTATAAATTCACTTTCTCTAACTTCAACTAAGGCATTGCTACACATCATTGATAAAGATCAAGCCAAAGGGAGCCTGAGTTTCTCATTTGGAAATCAGGGTGTAGCTCAGTGGTAGAGCACTTGCCTAACATGTACAAAACCCTGGGTTCAGTGGGGGGGTGGGTGAGGAAAGAAAGAAATCAAGGCTATTTTGGTATAGGTCAACCAATTTTGAATCCACCTAATGGCTCTGCCTTTGGCCTTCTCTACAGGGGGATTATAGGAGAGATTATCAAATGCTTTATAAGAATGAAGGAATACTTCCATATCCACAGGACCCTGGCTTACCAATCTGGAATCCTATCTTCAAAAGAAAAATGAACTTGGTTGGCTTTGACTTATTCTTGGCAACTCCATATTAGTTGTTAGTGATTGCTGCCTAGAAGCTCTCTGATCAGCTCTTGTCTTAGATTTCTCCAAGGATTAATGACAAAGCTTACCAGTATGTGTTTTTCTGAATCTTCTGTATTCATTGTCTGGGAAATATTTGAACATCTTTAGCTTCCTAATATTTCCTCCATTCTTTTATCTTGTGGGATGTCAATTGTTACCTTGTCCATGAGCCCCTTAGATTCACCTGAGAAGGAGTCTTAAACTCATTCAAAGCAGTCTTTTACTCTTATCACTAGCTTTAGATTGTTACTTTCTTTTTTCTTATTTCTTCTATCACATCTGATTGGAAGATCAGTAATTTCTGCAGGTGAACTTCTCTTGGAACATTGCTAGTTCCCCCTTTCTTCTACTAAATGTTTGTTGTTTTCATTTTAAAGAAAACTATATATTTGAGGTGCTGAATCATATATATTTTGTCATGCCAAGATTCTAGTTACTGATAAATGCATATGTCTTCTTGCATTAAATTTTCAGGGTTATTTGTTCATTTTGTGTACTTTATGATGTTGGTCTGTTGACAAATCTGTCTATGAGCATTATTTCCAGCAATTTCCCTGATTGCTATTATGTATCTCTTCCTTCAGCTACACAGAACATGTACAGAGCTCCATCCATCTCAGGACTCTTACACATTTAACATTCTAGAGGCTGACTTAAAGGGCCATTCAGACCAGGGCAATATAGGCTGCTAGACTGGGAAATAGTGTATTGGGATTTCATCCAGGAAGATCACATCCTGTTGCTCTAAATAGTGTAAGATTCTTCTTGTCAAGTGCTACAGTTTGTCTTGATACAGTCTAGTCCAAGGGCTTCAACATTTACTTACACAAACCAATGATGAATATTTCTACTCTTGAACAGAGTAAAGAAGGGCCAAGGGTTAAGTCACAGGGGTCAGAACTTCAGGGTGTTCTACCTCCCACATTGTACAGATAGGAAGATTGATAGCCAGAGAGGGGCAAGGACTTGGCCAAAGTCACACAATGATTTTGTTTTGTTTTACACATGCAGACACTTCGCATTTTATTTCATGGGAATTTGTGTTTGAGGTAGTTCTGACAACTGTCAAGTTAACAGAACTTGGGTTGGAACACAGTCCTCCTTCACAAGTCAGTTCTCTGTCTTCATCGTATCACAGCCACTTTGCTACCATATTGAATTTTCAGCTGTTCAAACACATGTAAACATTGTCCGGAGTGGGATCCCTAGATTTTAGAAAAAGGGATCTTGAAATGAGATGTCATCCTTTCCTGTGGGTTTTAATTAAATCCATAACAGAGTGTTTGTTTTTAAGAAATGAGAGGATATACATGGCTTTTATGGAAGAACACTTCTAAAATATGTCATGTTAATGTTTTTTAGGGAGTCCCCAAGTCGTCCTTCCTGACTGAGGAGAAGAGGGCTAGGCTGAAGACTAACCCAGTGAAGGTGCACTTTGCTGAGGAAGTGCTCGTCAGTGGACATAGCCAGGTGCGTCACTAGTCATGGGATTTGGAACTACTCTTGATGATGAAGCCAGGTGTAACAGTGCATGCCTGTAATCCCAACTACTAGGCAGGGAGATCACAAGTTTGAGGCCAACCTAAACAATTTTGTGAGACCTTATCTAAAATTAAAATAAAAAGGGCTGGGGATGGTACAGTGTGTTCCTGAGTTCAGTTCCTAGTAACACACATAAACACAGAAGAAAGAAAGAGAGGGAGGAAAGAGGGAGTGAAGAAGGAAGGAAGGAGGGAAGGAACTACTTTTGATGAAACTGGTGAGCACCTTCTGGTACAGACTTTCTGAAACTCTGGAATCCCACAGCACAGAGAGGATGCAGAGGGAGTATAACACATTTGCTAGAGGCTTCTTGCACCCTCTCAGTCAGATGCCTGCAGATCCTGGATGAGGGATGCTGGTGGGAGCTCTGGGCTATGGGTGGGACTAGGAAAGAAGTCCTAGGGATAGCTCCTCATTGTTCTGAGGCTGCTTTCTTCTGCTCATGAAATTTCAACAAATTCCAGTAGTTAATTTCTCATTATGAACCTTCAAATTTATTATTTCCTCTAGAGTGATAAATTGATAACAGTTACGTTGATGGTGGGGATTGCTTTTTTTTTCAGATCCATTATCTAAAAGCCTATATTAAATGATCTGAACTTTTCATGCACATAATCCTAAATTATCACAATACTCTGCAAGAGAAGTATTTTAACAAAAGAGGAAGCAGAGGCTTAGAGAGATTAAGAGAATTAACCACTAAAATCACATAGTAAGAAAAGATAGGATCCCAGGTCTATGTGACTTCATTTCTTCTGTTTTTCATTATGACGTGCTACCTAGTCCTCATTGATACATAAAGACCCAGGGTTAGAGATATAGAAGACCTGTTTGTAAAGGAAAAATGTTGGTTAAGGTTCGATGTTTTTGATGTGAATTACTGGATAAAAGGCTCATTATTCTTAATTTACTTAACTGTTCCTATTCTGAGTTCAGCAACCAATATTAGATTTTTTTTACTTTTTGATTTGTTTTTTGGTACTGGAGATTGAACGCAGGATGTTTAACCACTAAGCCACTTCCCCAGCCCTTCTTAAATATTTTATTTAGAGTCAGGGTCTTGCTAAGTTGTTTAGGGCCTTGTTAAATTGCTGAGGCTGATTTTGAACTTGCAATCCTCCTGCCTCAGACTCCCTAGTTGCCTAGGGTTATAGGTGCGCACCATCACGCCCAGCCCAATGTTAGATTTTGAAACTTTGAAGTCAAAATTTATCCTTTTCTGGTCTTCTCACCACAGAGACCAGCAAATTGTGGGACTGGGGAAGGGGGTGGGGGAAGAGGGTGAGAGGGATCCCAGGCCCTTTTAACAAAGGATCCAGGTGACATTCTCCACATCTACAGAGCCTTTATTTTCTCTCTATCCTGCCATTTAAAAGATCTGAGAGAAAGGTCTGATGAACTTTTCATTAGACCTGAGAGAAAGGTGAATTTGTTTTGGAAGGAGCCAGTGGATAGCCAAATAAATAATCAGAAAGGACCTACGATGCTGTTGGACAGCAATATTTGAGTCTCTGGGTGTCCATATTTGTGAAACTAGATTAAATCTCTTTAGCAGATTAAGTTTAGGTTTGATGTGTGATTTCAAGAGCAGTGCAGTGATGAGCAGTGGAGGTGAGAACCAGCTAACAGGACAGGTAGAGAATAGGGTCACCTCAAGTGTAGACCAGATCACCTGGATGATAATTTGTTAAAAGGGCCATGACCCCCCCCATTCACTGGTGTCTCAGCTGAGAAGACAGGTAAGGACAAGGTCTGAGGCCTGAACAGACTGTCATCCTGGCTCAGAGTTTAGGTGGGTATGGGGAGTATACAGGAGCAGGGCTCTAGAAAGATATCCCTGGGAAGACTTGCATGTT
>JAJEJO010000081.1:822093-880916 GCA_020662805.1 Glaucomys volans
AAAAAAAAAAAAAAAAAATGATAAGGCAGCTTCAGGGACACCCAGTCACTCCAGAAGGATCTAAGTAGTAAACCAGCATCTGAAATGTGTTTAACTTTTCTCACAGTTAAAAAAATGCCAAGGAAGATAGGAAGTGACACTTGGTACTTAGTGTCACTAAAATGGAAACCTTAATGCTGAGAAAATAACTATAGTCTGTACTACCTGGGTGCTTTGGCTCAAATATTTGGCTCAAACATTTTTGGGGAGGAAAAAAGCACAACTTAATGACTACCATAAAAAGTGGCCCAGATTCCTATTAATTTAGAATATAAAATAATTTAAATGTAAAAATATACATATTCAAAGATATTTATATTACTGATATTTTAAATAACCAAGAAATAGAAAAAATGCTCTCTCTCTAGGACAGAGGAATGATTGCATCAATTCTGATATTCGATTCAATAGAATATTAGAAACCTGTTAGAAGTATAAACATTAAGCCCACATAAAAATATGTGTTGAGTAAAAAAAGGAACATAGATATATTCTGTTATTGAATTGCTGTAAAAGCAATTTACAAATATAGGCAAAAATATAGGGAAAAATTAGAAACCTTAAAGTAAATGATAGGTATGTGATATCATGGATGCTTCTGTAAACCTGACAACTCTGAATAATGAAGTACCAAGGAAAAAGTTTCCCCCATGGGAAATCCAAAAATTAAGATTTCTAAGCACCCAAAGCCAGATGACAGCAGAGTGAGCAACCCTTTGTCCTCATCAGGTGTGAAGTGACTCTGGACTATGACCATATCTCTTTTTTCTTCACAAAACAGTGGTTTTTTAAAAAAATGGTTGAGAACAGGAGGATTGTGAGTTTTGCTCAGAAGATATAAGCACCCTTATATTTAGAAGACTCAAGATTCTTATCAGAAAAGGCTGTCAGGGATTTTGAAAACAATAAATGTGATAAACTTCTTTACCCAGGTGGGCTTTATACCTAAACTCTTTGTAGAGAAGGGCAATTATAATTCTAGAATCTCACAATGGTTCTAGAGGACACCAGCTCCAAGACCCCTTTTCACTTGTGGGTAAACACTGAGAAATCACTTTTTATGAGAACTGGTCCTGGGGAGATTCTCCAAAACCCTGCTCCTGGAATTCTGACTGGCGTAGGGTCCCCATCAAACAGAGACCAGCCCTGTGTCTTATTCCTAAAAAGCCCTGTAGGAGTGGCAGAGTCCCTTAGGGATCTCACAGATCTGGGGTGGTGGTTGGGGTGAGTGGAGGTAGGAGGCATTCCTCTGTCCTTTGGTGTTGGTTCATTACAGGGAATGCAACAGAAAAATGAAAGGGAGGCTCAGTCTAAGGAAGCTGTCCACCCCCCATTCCACACCAGCCTCTCAATGCAGGGTTCAAGAATCTCAGAAAGACCCAATTTGCAGAGCATGTGTGCTGGACGTCCCGCTTGCCAAATTTGTCCCATATTGGTGGCAACCAGCAGAGAAATGCCAGCAACTGGTCCTGAGACATTGCACAGGCTTATGCAGGGCTCACTCTTCCCCACCACCCATCAGATCTAACAGTTCCCATGAGTGTCCATTGACAAAGCATAACTGTCCTTTGGTGAAATTCCCTAATGCCAAGAAGCAGCCCCTGACATGGTGAGGTTAGAGGGGATCCTACTCTCCAAACCAGGTGGCCAAGGATTTGACACACCCAGGGGCAGGACACAACACCACTCTGTGTTTTCCAGGGAAATTCTCTGCTGTGTATGCCCAACGTGCTGAAGCTGTACTTGGAGAATGGACAGACCAAAGCTTTCAAGTTTGAGTCGAACACAACTGTGAAGGTAATAAGAGTAAACTTGAACCTCTTTCTTGGGAAAATCTTCTGGCTCTGAGGACCTGCAGTATCTTGCTCTGCATCTGCCTTGGGGCTCTCACAGCCACTGGTCTGAGCACCTGTGATAAGCCAGGCCCTGTGTCCTCATTTAGTTGCACAACCACAGCAAGTATTCATATCACCTCCCGAAAAGGAGGAAATTGGGACTCAGAGGTGAAGTGACTTGCCTGGGGTCTATCACAATTCCTAAGCCTTCACTGTTAACCAGGCTTCTCTGCTCTTGTCTCCACTTGCTATTCAAGTACTAGAGCAGCTAAAAACCCAGGGAAGATATGAGGACAGGCCCAGGCCCCCGCATATTCTGTTTGGCCTTGAAGTCAGTTCAGCTTATACTTAACAAGCACCCACTTGAGATGCTCTGGTAAAGCGGGGGCATAGTCTAATTGAGGGAGGAGGGACATTCTAGATTTCCTAGGGCAAGATGAAATCAGGATTATAAAGAGAGGGACAAGGCAGTGTTGTATATGCCAGGCAGAGCACCGTCCCTTCCATGCTGCCAGGATGCCAGCCAAGGCTTGGGGAAGAAGCTGCTCCTGAACTGAGCTGTGAAGGGCAACTAAGTTTTCAACAAGGGCAGGCAGGGGCAGGCAGTTGTGCAGTGGAGTGCACATCAGTCTAAGGGAGTTGCATGAACAAATGCAGAGACAGGAGAACAGGCATTTCTCAGGTGATAGCAAACCATGCAGCAGGGCACCGGGGAGTCACTGGGGAGTGGGCATGGAGGGCCTCATATGCCAGGCAGCAGAGTTTGGATTTTATCCAGAGACAATAAAGGATGACACTAATATAGTAAATGAACAAGAGAGGAAGTGGCATAGTGAAGAAGCATGCACAGTTCTATCATTAAAACCATGTAAGAGTAAACATGGGGCTAGGGTTGTGGCTCAGTAGTACAGTACATGTGAGGCACTGGGTTCAATCCTTAGCACCACATAAAAATTTTTTAAAAAAAAGAGTGAACATGGAGCCTAGCTCTTCTAGAACTAGGGAAGAATAGGTTCAGGTGGGCTGATGCAGCTGTAGATAATGGGCAGTAGCCAAAACACACTCTCACACATGTGTGCGTACACACACACACACACACACACACACACACACACACACTGTAGGCATATACTTGAAATGGTTTATATAGACTCTGAGGAAAGAGGACATCCAGATGGGTGGCAAGAAAAGACTTCCAGAGAACAGTGGCCTGTGTGGCAGACATGGAAAGGTACATGGACTTTTGACAGGAATGATAGACCAGGAATGATGTGAAGATAGCATTCAGACATGGGCAAACACCCAGAGATGGACAAGTTTGGCAAGTATATGAGGTTTGTGAGCAGGGTGCACTGGGAGAAGTGGGTTGGCACTTAACACTTGAGAGCCTTGAATATTAAACTCAGGAGTTTAGATTTTGGTCCACAAGCCCTAGGGGAGCCACTGAATGTTCTTGAGCAAGGGAAGGAATGACCAATACAGGCTTAGACTAGTTCCTCTAGATCAGGATTCAGCAAACTTTCTATAAAAGTCCAGATAGAAAACATTTTGGATTTTGCAGGCCATCGGGTCTCTGTTGCAATTACTCATCTCGTCACCCTAACAAGTGGCATGGCTTTGTTCCCAGGAATCTTTAATCACAAAAATAGACAGTGGGCTGGAGTTGGCCTGTGGGCTATGGTTTGCAAACCTGTGCTCTAGATGCAAGGTAGAAGACAGATGGGTGGTAGGAGGGTCCAGAGGACACCACCCTACAAAGCCAGAAGGAATGTGTGAGCTCAAGCCAGCAGAGATGTGGGAAAATGGAGATAGGCCAGTCAAGAGACAGGCTTTCCATCATGGCCAGCACAAGCCTGGCATAGAGTAGGCCCTGAGTTACTGTTGTTGAGTTGCAGAAGCAGAAAGACAGGACTTAGTCACTGGTTAGTCATGGAAAGGAAGGGAGCCAAGTGAACAGGGGATTCAGAATCAGGAGTCCTAAGGAGCAGTAGCACCTAAAGGCTTGGGACTTACTGAATTTTAGATTCTTGCAGGACTCCTGTGATGAGTTGATGATGATGATTCATCAAGGGGAAATTTACCGAGCATCTAGTAAGTGCCCAGCACAAAACAGACAAGGTGCACATTCCCAGGGAGTTACCATTTATGTGGGGTAAAAGATAGTAATAAGACAAACACTAGCAGTTAGCATATATTGAATACTTACCATCTGACAGGTACTATTCTAAGTGCCTTATGCAGGGAAAAGTAATTTAATGTACAAAACAATCCAGAGAGCTAGGTGTCAATGTTGTTTCCATAAAGTAAGCAATCTGTCCAGGGACGTGCAGCTAGTAAGTGCCAGTCTAGGTCTAGAACCCATTCACTTAACTTTGCTGTACTATCCTGTACCAAAGAACATAGTTGTTGTTAAAGAAAGTAAAATTAAATAATGATAAAGGAAATAAACATGGCCCTAGAACAGAGAATAACAGGGACAGTCACATTTAGATACAGAGGCCAGAGAGGGCCTCTCTAAAGAGGTGACATTTGAGCTGAATCTTGAAGGGAGAGAAGCAGCCTTCTGAAGAGTAATGGGAAAAGTGTGCAATGAGAGTGAACAATGTGTGAGTGCCCCAAGGCACTCATGATGACAGAGGGAAAGCCACCGTGGTAAATGAGGGGAGCGTGGGCTAGCAACTCTAAGATCTCAGCACAGCCATAATTATCATTCCATCCTGCCAGCCACTGTGAGAAGGTAGGCATCATTATCCTCTATTTCACAGAAGAAGAAACTGAGGTTGGAAATGTCAAGACAATTTCCCATAGTCATGTGTCAGGTGGGTGGTGGGAATCTGCCTGGAAAGCAGTTGACCACGCAGCCTAGAAACTCAAGAGAGGGTGAAGCCACAGACACTGAGGAGAGAGAGAGACACCACCACTGGTGGCTTCAGCTTTGCAAGTCATGCAAAAGCAAGTGGCCATGTTGGGGGTGCTGGAGCCTGGGCTCGGGGGAGCAGGGTGCAGGGCCACAAGGGCCTGACTTGCAGGAGCTGGAGCCCGGCTGAACTGGCAGTAAGCCCCTCAGCACAGGCTTTTCCTTCCCTGGTTGCACTGAGAAGCAATGAAGGCAGGGAAGTTCTCCCTGCTCCTCAGGTGACCCCATGACTCTCTCTGCCTGCTAGGACATAATCCTCACCGTGAAGGAGAAGCTGTCTATCCGAAGTATTGAGTACTTTGCCCTGGCCCTGGAAGAGCAGTACAACGTCTCACGTCTGCACCTACTGCATGAGGAGGAGCTCATCCAGCAGGTAGGGAGTGTGGAGCTCGCGCCTGGGAGATCTGGGCTGGCTGCATGCCTCAGCCAGAACCTTTGGGGGTAGGACTCAGCACTTCTTCAGGTCTGATATCCTTTCTCCTGCCCCAGGAAGCTCAGGGCAACTTAAGCATAGGGATAATAGGATGAGAATCAGGCCTGATTTTCATCTGCTTCTATGAGGTAGGCAGGGCACAGATTTAACGTCCCCATTTTACCAATGCAGAGAGAGAGGCTTAGAGAGGTAAAGTGATTACCATTCACTCAAGGTAACCCAGCAGACAGAGCCCCAGTCTTTTGCTTCCAGGCTCTTACAAGCTTCCCCATACCTGCTGTGTTGAGCTGTTAGAGAAGCATTGGTTGCTGTGTCCAAGCCTCTTTTTGTGGGACTTACCCCACTGAGATGGTCCTGATGTCAGGACAGGGCAAACACAGCTGGTCTCTGGACACCACTCAGTTGTTCAGCCAACTAGTAATTTGTTGTACCCACTTTCTAAAGACAAACAACAAATCCTTGGTGGGTTCCACATATCCTTGACAAGTGTGTAAGATGGAAGGGAGTTGAACAATTGGAAAAGGGAAGGGGCCTTTTAAGCAGGGAGACAGCAAGAGTAGGCCTGGCCTCAGAGGAGCCACTGTGGGTATTACTCATTGCAGGCAAGTTCTAGCCCCATCCCTGTCCCATTAGAAAGTTTGCTGCTTGCAATCTCTTTTTCAAATTACTTGTATTGCATTTGCATTGAAAAAGAAAATCAAATTGAATCCCTAAGATAGTTTAAGTGAAAAAAATAAGGTGCAGAATGGTGTTTAGACCGTTATTATTTATGGAGAAGGATCTACATGGACCAATGCACATGTATCCACAGACTGCCTCTGGAGGCACTTAAGGAATTGGAAAGCGGTTTCCTCTGGAAAGGGGAACTGGGAAATGGGTCATTGGGAAACATAACTCTTTTGCATCTTTCATTTTTGTACACATGGGGAAAAGAGTCAGATCAGGAGTGAAGGTCACTGACTGTCTTGGGTAGCACTAAAATAGAAACTGGGGGCCGTCTTTCATTGTCTTTTTTCTTTTTGAAGTTGTTTTGCAGAATAGCCACAAGCTCAAGGGCAGCTAGAAGATTAACAGTATCTTCTTTACGCTTGGCAGGTGGTAGAAAGGGAGGAGTCACATGACTCCCGCTGCCTCTTCAGGGTGTGTTTTGTCCCCAAGGACCCCCTGGATCTCCTGAAAGAAGACCCCGTGGCCTTTGAGTACCTCTATCTGCAGGTGACTGGGTCTGTGCTTCCTGAAATAATGGTGGTTGTCCTCAAAGATGGCACATGGGGTTATTCTGAACATGAGTTCCAGGCAATTAAGCAACTCTCTAGTAGGGATTACCATTTTCTGAAGGAGAATGGGCCTGATTATCCCTTAGAATTCCCTTTCCTGCTACTGAGTTGCTGTGATAGGAGATTTGCAGTATAATAATGAAATTTAGGCTTAGTTCTGAATGTGGATGATACATTTTCTAAATCCATTTACAGATTGTTATCATTTCAGTTTTTATTGCTAAGTGGGGCTTTAGTGCTTCAAAGCCTCATTTTAGAGATGATGAAACTAAGTCTTGGAAAGGTCATGTGGTTGGGGTTGGGGGTGGTGACCGACTTAGTGGCAGAGCTAAAACCTGGTTCCTTGACTCCTAGCCTGGTCCTCCCCTCTACTGACCCTTAGGTGACATTTATTACATCATTCTCATTTGGATGGAAAGAATCTTTTGAGGCATCAGCGTTCTACAGAACAGATAACCTACACAAAGTAGATCAACTTGCCCAAAGCCTCACAGAAACAGTGGCAGAAATTGACAGCAGCAATAATATTGTCAGTGCTCTCTGTTTATATAGTATTATGTGTCTCATGTCTGCTTTCAGGTACCTTATCTTTTTTAAGCCTTACAAAAACCATATAAGGTAGACTTGACTGCATTTAGCAATAGAAGACACCAATGCTCAGAGAGTCTTAGTAACTTCACCGAGGTCACACAGCCAAGAACTGCCAGAGTCAAGTCTCAAAGCTCAGCTCCTGGTCCTGCTGCCTTTCACCAAAAAGAACTAGGAGACACAATATGCCTGTTCTTGTTTTCCAACTACTCTATCTAATCTCTTCTAGAGCTGCAGTGATGTGCTCCAGGAGCGTTTTGCTGTGGAAATGAAATGCAGCTCTGCGCTCCGGCTCGCAGCCTTGCACATCCAGGAACGGATCTACGCATGTGCCCAGCCACAGAAGATCTCTTTGAAGTACATTGAGTGAGTGACAGGAGACAGCTGCTGTTCTGCATTTGTGACTCTGCAGGTGGCCAGACTCCAGGGGAAGCCTGTCTGTCCTCCTCTTTCCATCCATTTCCCTCTGCTCCCGTTTCTACCCAGCTTGGCTCAGAACCCAGCTGTTCCCTCTGGGTCAGAAGGCAACTCCAAAGGGAATAACAAAGGATTCCTTTGTAATTTCCCAGTTCCTGGAAAGGTGTTCTGGTCAATCAGCAACTTCAATGTAAAGCTTTTCCAAAGGCAGAAATGCCTCAGAAATTAATTCTTTCTGGGGGTGTAAACCAAATCCTGCATTGTACCCCCGGTAGGCATTTACAAGTCCTAGGATCTCAATACCTCCTGATTCCGACCTTAGAATCACTCTGAGTAGAATCACCCAGGTTTACCAAGCCCCTCCCCAAAGCTCAGCTCTATCCTGCTTTGGCATCGAATCATACAGGGAAATGATATTTTAAAAATAGAATAGATCCTTGCTCTTACCCCCTATGTACTAGTCAAAACTCTGGGGTAGAGGGAGCTGAGATGCTGTATTTTTAACAAGTTTGTGGGGAATTTTGAGGCTGCTAGGCTAGCACCATTCTGAAGCTTGGCTTTGAGGATTCACAGGTGCTCTTGGTTGCCCCATGACTAACATTTGGGCTGGGAATATTAGCTTAGTGGTAGAGCAGTTGCCCAGCATGTTTGGTGACCTGTGTTCTAATTCCCTAGCACAGTAAATAAAAAAGTACATTTTACATGATCATGTCATACATGTTGTCACGTGTTGTAGTGAAAACGATTGAGAACTTCTGCTCTGATTAATGGAGTATCACACCACACCAAGCCAAGAGTCATCTGCTGCCAGAATGGTCAATGGAATTTGACTCCTGAATGTCTGTGGTGGTTTGTGTGGAGTATGTGTATTGACATATGTCTATTGGGGGGAAGCGTACATGCACGACATGTGCGCACACACACACACACACACACACACACTTTCTGCTGGAGAAGCAGGCTTATAGTGGCTGAATTATGGGAACAATAAGTACTGAATCAAATGTAATTATGCTCTTCATTAAAGCCATGTACACTGTCCAAAAGGGCCTGCTTGTCTCCAATGTCTCGTGGCAGGAAAGACTGGGGAATAGAGAACTTTATATCTCCAACTTTACTCCGAAACATGAAAGGCAAAGACATCAAGAAAGCCATTAGTTTCCACATGAAGAGGAACCAGAATTTGCTGGAACCCCGACAGAAGGTAGTGTAGCTGCGGCCTCCGCCCACCCCACCCAGCTGTTTGCTGTGAGCCTCAGGGAAAACATTTCCAACTTGCCTGGATTTTAGGCAATAGTAACTCTGACTTCAACAATCTTTTTTTTTTTTTTTCTATTTCAGCAACTTATTTCTGCTGCTCAGCTACGTTTAAATTATCTACAGATCCTTGGGGAACTCAAGACATATGGTGGGAAAATCTTTAATGCTACTTTAATGGTATGTATCAGAGAACTGTGGAATTCTGTTCATATATAGGACCTGCAAATCAGTGTATCCTGAGAACTCTTGTACTAGAATTTGTTCAGGAAACTAAATGTCATGCCATAGGCATGATGTTTATCCCATTTATCATGCCCTTGCTTGGGATTAGCCCTGTGGAAGAGGCTGGGGGAGGTAGAGCTGAATCATCCTGTCCTCAAAGATAAAACAAGCTACCCAACAAGACAGAGCAAAACACAGACAGCAGAGGGCTGTCACACCACTGCTAATGTAGGGTGTGACTAGGAAAGAAAAGGCAGTAAGGACAGATGAGAAGGTTGCATGGGGCCAGATGTCAGTATGGTGGAAAGGAATTCTGGGTGAAGGGTATTGTAAGCAGTGTACTCTGGAACTTTGGGTACATAAAGGTGAAGAGGAAAAATTGGAATGGTAGACTGACTGCCAGGGTAGGGCCCTGATTGTTCAGAAGAAGGGAAGAACTGAGTGGTGGGCATAAGACCAACAAGAGCCCTCTGCTCTGTGCCTGTTCTTCCCCTGGATTCTTCTTGGTGCCTGGGTCTAGAGTTGGTGCATTTCAGCAGTCAGCATCTGGGGGTGTGGTTGAAGGGACTCTCCCCACTACATCATGAGCCCCAGAACTCTCCAGAACAAAGCCAATTTGCCATCAGAGGTTTTTTTATTTGTTTCATTTTATGTGTGTGCTGTTGTTTTCTTTTAATATCAACAAAACTGCCTTCAGAGGATTTGATGTACCTCTCAGTTATTTTCAGCAACTGGTCCATTTAGTCAGGCAGCTGATGGAACAACATAAATGGAAGAAGAGTACCAGTGTTTTGAGAGAAAGGAAGAGTGCAAGGTAGTTAGGGAAAGCAGGGAAATAGATGGAGTTTTTATGTAAGTAGAAGGGCCCAAAAGGTGGGGAAAAGTCTAATCACAGAAAGGAAATTTCCAGAGGTACAAGGAAATCTTCCCAAAGTTTCCAAGAGCTGGAATTCCATCCCCAGTCTCTCTTTAACTGTCTTGTTTAAAGAAAGAACTGGTAATGGGAATAGCAGCCAGTCATACAGAATGGCTCAGGGTGCTTGCCAGGTACCTACAAATATAGGTAGATACAGACCCTTTTGTCAGGAACTTAACATGGAATATAAAGCTTGAATGGAAATAATTAGAAGAAGCCACACATGTCCAGTGTGATCAGAAAAGCCCAGAGGAAGTAGTGTGGGAACAATGTGGAGGAAAGAGGCTGTTCTGGGAGGAGGCTGAGACCAGGCAGATGCTTTCTGAAGACAGTAAGTTTTGATGTAAACTTTTAAAGGAGGGTCAGGATTTCAATAGATAACAATGGCAGAGGAGAGATTGCTAGAAAAGGACAGAGCATGAACACAGGCACAGAGGTAGGAAGTACAGATTGTGTTTATGGAACAGGTAACAGTCCTCTACTGAAAGGGGTCTTATGGGAGATTTTTTGTTTTTGTTTTTGTTTTTGTTTGGTACCAGGAACTGAACTCAGGGGTGCTTAACCATTGAGCCTTTTTTAATATTTTATTTAGAGACAGGGTTTGGCTAGGGTGCTTAGTGCCTCGCTAAGTTGCTGAGATTGGATTTGAACTCCGAGATCCTCCTGCCTCAGCCTCCTGAGCCACTGGGATTTTAGGTGTGCACCACCGCACCCTGGTAAAAAATTTTTTAAACTTGGCAGTAGACAGAGTCTATACTCAGAAATAGTCTTGGGGAGTAGTGGTGAGGAAGTAGGAAGTAGGAATTAAGGAGGTATTAAGGAGGAATTAAGGAGGTATTACTATTCCAAAAGTAGGAATTAAGGAGGTTGCAGAGGGAGGTCTCATTTCTTGAATGAGGACTGTATTTTCACTAGCTTGTGATTGGAAACTAATACCCCTTCCTCCCTTCTGCAGTTACAGGATAGAGAATCCTACATTGCCATTCTAGTTGGAGCCAAGTACGGGATTAGTCAAATTATCAATAGCAAACTCAACATCATGTCCACATTGGCAGAGTTTGCCAACATCAGCCGTGTAGAGCTGATGGAAGAGTCTGAGAAAGTGAGCATGGTCAAAGTGTATCTTCAGGACATTAAGGTAATGCAGGGGAAGAGATTCTGAATCCATCTTCTGGAATTGGGGACTAAATTATTCTAGGATCATGAACTTCGAGCAGAAACAAAATCTAATATTCAACATCTGCTTATGAGGATGGATTATTCATCCTGTCCCATTGAATGGCAAGGGGGAACAGGGTACATTAGCCTGAGAAGGTCCTAAAATGATTCTTGTTTGTTTTATATAAGAAACAGATTTATTTCTTACAGTTCTGGCTTCTGGGAAGAGATTGCCAAGGCAGAGAGGGAGGGAGGGGAGTAGAAGAGGTTGCTTGTTTTTGTATAAACTGAGATGGATCACATGCTTTCTAGATGAGAAGTTCTGAACCCAAAGTCTTTTGGGTTCAGAAGAGGTAGATGGGAATACCAGAGGATTTGATCACATGCATGGAACTAGAATGACTGCCCAAGAGTTTTGAGTGGTAGAAACTAAAATGGATAAATACTTCAGAGTACCTCCTGAGCCTCTCTGGAAGGTCCTACACTTCTTCTTCTCTCTTTTGATTTAATCCAGTATGCTCAAGAATTGTGCTTTATTCTTCTCATTACCTGTGCCCTCATTCTACTATTTGTTCTTGCTCTGTTTCTTTTTCTAGGTCAGGTCTCGAAGGGACCCCATGGTATGAATGAGCTGAGTGAAGCCAGAGCTGGGGTAGGGGATGGAGAGAAGAGACAGTGTAGATTTGGTGGGCACCCCACTGTGCAGGGGCAATTGTGTGTGTGCATACACGAACAGTCTTTTGGAGCCTGATTGGTGTGATTGTGAGGCCTGCATGGCTAGGCTTATGTGATATTTCTCTTTGGCTTCACATGGTCTTCTTTCCCTTGCCCTTTTCTAAGCAAAACATTTCTCTTTGCCTTCAAAGGTCCTGACCTTGCTGCTGGAATCTAACAGTGCAAAAGACCTAGTCTGCCTGATTGCTGGATACTACAGGCTTTTTGTCGACCCAGTTACCTCCATTTTCCTCTGGCCTGGAAATAAACAAGTGCACCGTGTGTCTGCTGAAGAAGGTGAGGTGCTGAGCCTTTCCCCAGGATGGACAGTCCCATTTCCCCAGCCTTTTGGTAAGGGCAGCCCAAAGGGAGGTGGTGAATTGAATGGAGCCCAGACTTCAACTCAAGGTGATGAGAGGTATTTCTCCATTTATTTCCCAAGGGAACAGTCCATCTTTCCCAAAAAAGTTTTGTGCATACCTGAAATTCTCCTAAAGCCAAGGAATGCTAATGCTCTGATTCTCCAGAGTAGTTGCTGAAATCATCTCTAAGATCCACTGCATTTTATCATCATTTCTCAGCAAAAGGAAGTGTCACTTATATGTTGAGAAAGTAGATTGACCTGGTTCCCCTCCAGGCCTCTGCACTCTTTACATTCTCTTGAATGACAACAGAAATTCTCAACCTTATGTGTATAGAAGAGATAGCTGGAGACAAAAGAGAGCAGATATGTATCATGTAAGGAATGAAGAAGTGGAGGGCACACAGGCTCCTGGGCCAGCTTCCAGCGTACATCAGGCTTTCGGGTCAGCACTGTTCTGTCCATGTAGCATTTCCCCGTGGTGTGCTGATAAGGGTTTACCAACTGGCTCTGTAGGGGAAAACATCCTGACTTGGAACAGTTGGCTACGTCTGTGGTAAACACTTCCATCGTGGCCAATTTCGAGTCCCCCACATGATGTTGTGGAATGTGGAGGTGGGAAGAGGTGCTCTGCATTATGTAGTGTTTCTTCCACATGGGTAAAGCAGGTGGAAATCACCTCAAGAGATAATAGTAAAATAAAAATTAAAATAGTAAAATAAAGTAAAGATAATAGTAAAATAAAGTAAAATGCTGTCATCCCATGTTATCTTTGGGGGATGGGTTCCAGAACCCCCTGGGGATCCCAAATCCACACATGTTCAAGTCTCTTCTGTAAAATGGTTTAGAATTGATATGTAAATTATGGAGGGGGCAATATCTGAAATAGATCTTGAAGAACATGCTGGAGTTAACCAGGTCAAAAAGGAGGAACAATCATTTGAGGAGAGGGACTGTGGAGGCAGGAACACCGGGCAAGGCCGTGGTCTGTGAGAAGCTCTGTGTGTAGCTGGAGGGTGGTGAGGAAGTTGGCAACAGGCACCCAGGCTGTTTAGGAGGGATTCATTCATACTGTGAGGGGTGTGACAAGCATGCCTGAGGAGTGACCAAGTCACACTGTGAGGAGAGCAGCAGACTGGAAGCATTGTCAGGGCAGACCCAGCTGCTGAGGAAGGGTCAGGCCATAATGACCTACTTCCTGCAACTGGCCCCAGCTCCTGAAGTTCCTCCACCTCCCAACAGTACCACCAGCTGGGGACCAAGCCTTTAAAACTTGAGCCTTGAGGGGACATTTAAGATCCATCCAAACCATAACAGGGTGTGTGTGAGGAGAAGGTTGAGGAGGATCAGAGCCATACTGTGAGGAGGACGAGTGGACTGTGGAAGAGGACCGTCGTGTAAGGGGGTGTCTAGACTGTGAGGGAGGGCAAGGAGGCTGCTAAGGAGGGCAAGGGGTCAGGTCTACCCTGTGACAGGGCCAGCAAGGCCATGTGTGTGAATCTTTAACTCGTGGGATAGCTTCAGCCCTTCTATGAGAGGGCACGGTAAGATGTGGTCAGAGAGAAGTTTTAGAAAGGTCATTTGTAGGCTATGGGAGAAAGATTCAGACCTGGCCCAGTATCCCTGCCTCACTCCCACCATGAAGTCAACCTGCAGCTAGGTGGATTTTCACTGTCCTGAAAGGCCCAGAGCACCAATGCGCCCCAAGGCCAGGCTTCAGAATGGTACCAGCCTTGCCTCAGAATCCCCATGAAGTTGCTAAAAATAGATTCCCAGGCTCTACTCCCTAGAGGTTTGACCTAGTGCTTCAGAGGTAGGACTGAAGATATTTTTTATGTTTTAAATATGATTCCCCATATGGTTTTAATGCTCAAATAGGACAGAGGTAAGATTTGAGGTGGGGCTTGGCAAGCCTGCTGCCCTCAGCACAGTAAGGTCCAATTCAATACCCACCATGTTTCCATGAATAGATAGGCATCTTTAGAAGAGAGTGTGGGTTAATCATCTCTTCTTAGGTGGCTCAGACAAGTGTGGGACATGGTTGGCCCAACAGTGTGAGGAAAACCTGGAATTGGGGATCCTGTGTCAGTCAATGCAGTGGGATTTGAGCCAGTCCCCTTCTGGACCTCCTGGATGTGTGTCCTCCTGGATGAGGCAGGAGGACACACAGGCATCTGCCAGTCCTGGAGGCTGTTTTGTCACCTTATCCCCTGTGTTACAGGCTATGAGTCCAGGGCCTGCAGTGACTCAGAGGAGTCCTCCGAAGTGGACTGTGTGCTGGAGCCTCTCTCTGACAGATGCCTGGTGAACCTGGGCCCCTGCAGAATGCCTGTCAAAGAGGAACAGCCTCAGCCTCCTGGGAACAGCCCCACTCCTGAGCTGGCCAGGAGGGGCGCGAGCACCTGCGGGGCTGGCAGCACGACGGACAGTGCTGAGTCTGAAGCATCCGACTCTGCCAACACTGAGAGCCGGGGCTGCAGGACCAGTGGCTCAAGTGAATCTGTGGATGCCCTGGAAGAGGATGACTTGGACACCTGCTCTTCCAGTAGATCTGGCTTCTTCCGCTTTGGCTCGTCAGGCTTCCCGGAAGGTCTCCATTCTGACAGCCTAGAGGAGAGGAGCAGGATTGAAGCCAGTGGTTTCCTCTGTCTCCTGGACCTGGCCCAAAGTGCCAGTGCTCAGTGCCAGAAAACAGAGTGTTCCCAGCGGCCAGTTTCTGAGACCTGCAGCTGGGGGCCCGATCTGAGTGTGGGCAGGTTGGACCCCAGGCTGTATGAGGGCAGCCGGGACAACTACTACAGCCTGTGTTCCAGCGTCTCCCCAGCCAGCCGACTGAGTGACAGTTCAGACAGCACAGCTTCCCGGCAGGGAGGAACCCCACCAGCCTGGGGCCAGCAGGGCTGGACTGAGCCCCAGCCCAGATCCACACCGGAAGCCCCTGCCCTGCACCCACCACTGGCCTTTGAGGATGGCAGCTCCGATGAAGAATACTATGATGCAGCTGATAAGCTCACACCCCCAGACATGCTCTCAGGTGAGGCCCCACCAGCAGGTCTACAGCCTCAGCAGGCAGCTCCTAAGGGGCTGGAGTCAAGCTTAAGAGGACAGCACATGATGACTAAGATGGGGTCCTTGTCCACTTTCAAGAAGGTAGACCTGGATTCCATGGACTAAATTACCAGCATCATGGCCTCCAGTCAGGGCTGCAAGAGAGGTTCAGAGAATTGTAGGCAAGCAGAGATGGGAGGGACTCATTCCCCAGTGGGAAAGAGTTTTAAGAAGAGGTACCAAATGTGCTGGGCCCTGGGGATAGACAGGATTTACAAAAAAGAAAAAGGGTTTGACAGAAATACCCAGCAGAGGAGGTGGCTGTGTCTTTGTTGACCCTGAGGCTACCTTAAATGAGGCCTTAAAGCAAGACAACTGTAACTGACAGGCTGTCAGTGGCATTGAAGGCTTTTTGGGGTCCAAGGGACCCTGACACCAGAAGGTAGGAGATCTGTTGACTACATTTCTACCAGGTTCCTCATGTTTCCCCATAGAAAGTGTGCAGTATCCACATAGAATGGCTTCCCAAGCAGACCTGAGAACCTTGAAGGACCCACAAACACCACACACATACACCATCCATTGCATTCTGGAGGAGAAACCTTGGAAACAGCACACAGGCAGGGTGATCTCCTAGGAGCTGGGAGTGCCACAGCCCTTTCCTTTCTGCTCTAGTGCTCTCCTGTTGCTCCCTGATATATCATTTCCTGCTCCCCAGCAGTTTCCATTGCTCTTGGGAGAAAGGCCAGCTCCAGAGTGGGTGCTATGAAGCCCTCTGTGACATGACCTCTGCCTGTCTCACTCCTGAGCCCTCTCTCTGCATTCCTGACACTCAAACCTCTTTGCCATTTTTAAGAAGCACCAAGTTCTTTCCCACCACAGGCTTTGTACCTGCTGCTCTCTGCCCTGATCCTCAGCTGCTGATGCCCATCCATCCATCAGGTCTCACCTGGAGATCCACTCCCTCAGGGAATGTTCCCAGATTTCCCAGATCAGAGCAGGTCTGCCCATCTTGGTCACACATTCCTTCACACTTGGGACTTTTCCTTCCTGGCACTTAGCACTGCTTATAGAGGTATAGTTACTTGTATGATTCTGCATTAATGTTTCTCCCACCAGATTGAGAGCTCCTCCCAGCTACTGTGTGTTTTTCATTCATCACTGTGTCCCTGGGCACAGAGCCTGAAAGTTGTTGCTAAATGGATGAATGAACTGGCCACCCTCTTGCCTGGGTTCTGTTATTGACTGTGCCCCAGGGAAAGGAGCATCTATGGCCAGACTGCACTGCTCCCTGAAGGGCCCCCGCCACCAGCCTTCTATGCCTCCACTTTGCTTCACTGGGCCAGCCATTCTACTGGGGTTAGGATGGGATGCTACAGAGACTGTCTTCAGGGCCCTTTTATAGGAGTCTAGTTGGTGGCTTAAGGGCCATACTGGATGCTCTCTTTTTCACAGGGAGGGAGCCAGGGCAGTGCTAAACAGAGAGCTCAGAACTCTGACTCCTGCTCCTGGGTTCTAGTCTGGCCCTTGACTTGCTGAGGGAGCTCCTCCTTTTCTGGGCCTTAGAAACTCCTTTGATCAATGGCTACATGTAGCCTAGACAGCAACATATCTGACCATCAGAATTACCCAAGGGACCTTGTTTTAAAATTATGGATCCCTTCCTTGGGGATCCAACCTCAGAGATTCTGATTTAGGAGGTCTAGGGAATTTCTTGGGATTTGATAAGATTTTCAACACTGTGTAACCAGGTTGGGAACAACTGATGTAAGTAGATGAACCCTCTGATTTTTAAGTGCAAGGCCATGAGCCTGATTCCTTCTGGCTGAGTCCCAAGACTTCACAGCAGTGCTTTTCCCCTTAGAAAAATCCATCCCAGCTTTCTCAAAATGCCTCATGCCTGTAACTGAGGGTTGGGGCCCTTGTTTGTCAAAAGAAAGTTCTTTTAGAACCCTCACACATGAAATGACAATATAACAAAAAAGAGCAGCTTCCTTTTCATGAACACCTGTTAGACACAGGCCTTATGTCAGGCAAGTTACAAAAACACATGACAGGGCTGGGGATATAGCTCAGTTGGTAGAGTGTTTGCCTCACAAGTACAAGGCCCTGGGTTCAATCCCCAGCACTGCCAAAAAAAAACCCCAAAAAACAAAAAACACATGACTTCATCTAACCTGCATGGCAGCATCGATTGATACCATTGGTACTGATTCAGGTTAATGTGAGTACCAAGAAAAAGTGTTAGAAGGTTGTGGATTTCCAGCAAGCCTGGGTAACTGGGCTCAGACATAAGTGTCTACCAGTCCAGGAGTCTGAGTAGCAGAATTCTTCATCTGTGCTGTCAGAATATCATGGCCGAAAAGGGTGGGCTCTACTTTCATTAATAGTTTTTAATCAATATATTAAAGTTTGAAATCCTGGAGATTTTGTAGTTGACTGGCTGGGCCATAAATCTGATCACTTGACTGGTATGGAGGGTACCTTCATTAATAATTCTAGGAGCTTAGGGTATAACTCAGTGGTAGAACACTTGCCTAGCATGCATGGCATCCTGGGTTTGATCTCTACCACCACAAAAAATAATAATAGTAATTCTTCCAGATGACTGTAACCATTGGGAAGATGTCATCCCCTGAAAGGAAGTTCCCTGGGGGGAAGTAGTGTGACCAAAAGACAATGAAACAGATCTTGAGCAACCAAAAATCAAAGAATGTCTTTTATAGTTATTGTTCCCATCTTTTGGATGAAGAAATTGAAAAGGTCAATATTTAACTTGCCCAAGGATACACAGCCCAGCCAGGATTTGAATCCAGGCAGGCCCATGTCCTGAGTCCAAGTTCTATAAATCTTTGTTTTTCTGCTCTTTATGTACTTTTTTCTTTCTTGACTCCCAGGACCCAGAACTATTCCTGCCACAGAACCCAGTGCCACAGGCTTGCCGAGTAAGGCCAGCACTTGCTCCCGTGAGGACAGCCTGCACCCTGGACCAAATGGAATACAGCCAAGCAGAAGGGGCGGAGTGAAGAAGTATGCCAGGACCCTGAGGAAAAGAAGGTCCTTTCTGCAGACTGACTACACCTCTCAGGTCTCCTTTCCCCTGGTGCCATCAGCCTCCCTGGAGAGTGTGGACGATGTGTGCTACTATGACAGGGAGCCCTACCTGACTGTCAGTGCACCTTCCCCTACTGTGTCCTCCTTGCAGGACGTGCAAGGTGAACCAGGCCTCCTGGAGACTAAGGCCCTGGGGTTGCTGGTTCCCCTGAGGGAGACCAAGAGCAAAAACCCAGCCTCCAGGGTCATGGAGATGGAGCCTGAGACCATGGAAACCAAGTCAGTCATTGACTCTCGAGTGTCTTCTATTTCCGCCATTCGGTTCAGGATTGACCCCAACAATAAAGAGAATTCTGAGGTTGCCTCTTTGGCTGCCACTATTGACAGTTCCTCAGTAAACATTCCTCATGGTTCCAACCCAGGTTCCCCTGGCCCCAGAACTGCTCAGTCTAGGCCTTTCCAAATTTTGTCTCCATTTCAAGACCCAGATGGTACTGCCCCCAGAGAACTCACCAGAGAGCTTGGGAACAGCAGCTTCACTTTCTCAAGTGCAGACCCTAACTCAGACAGCTCAGGGCCATATAATGTCTCTCAAAGAGACACACTAGAACTGGGAGGCATCCAGGTGGCAATGGGATTGGGATCTTTTTTAACAAATCACATTCAAGAAACTGCCCCCCAATACACAGAGCTTTTGTTGTCTCCTGGAGATAGGCCTAGAAGTGATGAATGTGGAATGAATTCAGGAGAGATGGCCGCCATCCCTAAAAAAGAGGAGCAACTATCTTTGGAAAGTGACAGTGAAATTACAAACAAAAATGGTACCAATTTCTTTCAGGAGGAATCTGGGGAGGATTCAGGTGGCCTGAAAGGTGATGTTCCTCAGGTTCTTGATGAAATAATTACCTCCCTCTCCTCGGAAGCTTCTGGGACAGGCACTGAGCAGATCCCACTACGTACCCGCAAAGGCCCCAAAGGACAATGCAGAGAAGCCCGAGGCCAAGCCTTCCTGGCCCAAGAACAAAAACTCTTGGCAGAATTGGATTTAGACCCTGATTTCTTACTTGGGAAGCAGACTGTTCCATCAGCCTTCCCTCCAGAGGGGATCAATGCAGAGTCACTTAACCATGTCATAGGGGAAAATACAGCCCTTAGAGACACTCCTCAGCAGGTCTGTCTTAATCCTTTCCTGACAAAGCCACCACCCTGTGAAGAGGAGTCCCACTTTGAAGCATCAAACCATTGCTCACTATCAGAAAGCAAAGACAGCAGTTCTAATATTTGCCTTCCTACTGAGAAGTCTTTCCTGTGCTTTGCTGCAGAAAGCCATCCTGCAGTTTCTGCCAGTCTTAGGAAGGCCACATCTTTGGGTTTTGCAGGCATGAAGGAGGAGGTGGTGACCTCCAGGATCGGGATGGAACAGTGCAGCTGCCAGTTCTCCTATGCCACATGCTTTCGTGTCCCACAGCCTGACACAGAGGAAGAAGACAGGGGCCCTGAGGCACACTCCACTGCCCCCCTTACCTCTCCGCCTTCTGCAGGAAGCAGGCTGGCTCTGCCTTGGAGGCCTGCCCGGGCTCACAGCTGCAGCACGGCACCCTTGTCAAGGAAGAGCCACATCTGGCCTGAGTACTGTTCCAGGGCACTGAGGCAGCTGAGAGCCGCCCCTGCCAGTACCCCTGAGGGCTTCATTCAACTCATAGAAAACTTGCTAGAGCTACAAGACATTTTAGAAGCTTCCTGGGGAGTTGGAAACAAACACCCCCCAGAAAAGTGCACCTGGCACTTTTCAGAAAGCCGGAGCCGCCTCTGCATGGGTTCCCAGAAACTTCTTTCAAGCTGTCAGCATGTGATCAGAATGGACCAGTCCCCTGAAGAGATGCAGGGTGCTGTATGTGACACCTTCCAGTACCTGGTCCAGCTGGCTGGCCTGTGCTTCCAGTTCACGGACTGCAGCCGCTGCTCTGCCCGGCACAGGGAAGCAGCTGGGAACCTGAGGGATGTGGTATACACCTACCACCAGTTTGTAGAGGCTGCAAAATTGACCTGTGAGAGAGGCTACCATGATCTGAGTGTGAAACTCTTGGCCCGTCAGTGCACGGCCCTCACAGCTGCTGTGTTCTGTTTGACCCAGAAGTTCCGGGCATCCACTGCCCTATGAGCAGGTCAACTGCCCAGGGGCCCCTGCCCTGCCATGGACACTTCCCCAAGAAGCCCCTTCCAGTCCCCCACCCACCCTATTCAAATGTTTACTATACAGAGTATTCAAATAAACTGCTGCTTAATCTTGACCTGAATCATACTGAGTGATAACAAGTTTGGGTCAAAAGCACTCACATACTCATTCAACATTCACTAGATGCTTCTTTTGTGCCAGGCCTTATACTAGTAGCTTAAGAATGACAGATAAATAACACAAGTCCCTACCTTTGGTCAGGATGCTTACAGACCCTCTGGGATACAGATCAGTAGATGGCCAACAGCAAAGTGGGTTCCATTAAAGGAGCAGACTCGGGGAATGGAACATACCTTCCAAGAGGTAGTCACAGGCTGTCCCAAAAAGGCAGGAATGAGGGAGAAAGATACAGGTGACTATAACACATAGTCTTGAATTCTCATGTCACACTGCTTTGACTACCTTCCGCATAGAGGGGTGATATTGGATGGACTACCTTCCCAAGTTTTCAGCCTACCCCAGGGAGGCCTGGTGTTCTTGGCTGTCTCACTGTGGCAAGCATAGGTTGCCGCTAGGTGGCAGTAAGTTCCTTAGTTGCACAGCCAACCATATAGGCAGGTGTATTCTGTACTTCATCTGAAATTGCATCCCTGAATCTTGAACCCTATTTGTGTTTTAAAATATATAAAAGGCAAACAGTAGAACTCCAGTTAGATGTGCTTTTTAAATAATAATATTAGGTCAAAATAAATACATTCAGTATCTTTCTAATTATCCACAGCTGAGCCAGTTAATCCTAGTAAACCTCAGTGGACCTTGGACAAGCTACTTAACCTTTCAGTGTTTGGTTTTCCCTCTGTAAATGGAGATGCTGACACTTTCCACATTATGATACATGAATCCAGGAAATAGTCTCAATAAATGTTAGTAATAACCTTCAACATTTATGAATACCTCTCCTAGTCTGAAACCATTCCCTACATTTTGTTCTCAGACTCAGGGAGACATTTTAAGACTCCTTTGAGATACCTTTTGCCCTGGTTCTCTGTCCAGGCCATAGGTAGTTCAGTGGCTCACCTTGGGCTCTTAGAGGTGACTAAAGGAATGCCATTGTCCCTCTGGTACTCCTGACCAGTTGTGAGCTCAGAGCTTTCCCTTCTATCAGGTCCCTGATTCCTTCCCTTCACCTAGCAAAAGCAGGATCAGGGATGAGTGTGTCCCTAAGTTTCTCCAGTCAGAAGGAAAGTGATCCTTGGAAGAAGAGAGGAAGAGATCTCCCTCCTGTCCCGTTATCAGTTACTTCTTAATGAGTAACTAGCTATTCAGTACTTGTGCCAAGAAAAGATGTATTTTTTTTAGGGAGCTGTTCCTTTTCACAGAATATTTTGAATGAAATTGAGATGAGACTCTTGAACACAAATTCAAAGTGATTTAATGGTAAGGAAAAATAGGAACAATAGGATATCAACTTTTTTTTTAGATATAGGATGTTAAAACAGGACTTGAAGCTTTTTTCATTAAAAGGGTACAAAGAGTCAACTAACTTATTTATGTGAATGGAAGCTTTGTGTTCATGAATGTAGGGAAGGCGCTTAGGACTTCACTCAACTAGGGCTTGAATCCTGACTGTGGCTGGTGTTGTTATAGGTACTTCTCCGGGCCTCAGTTTCCCCATCTGACAAAAAGAAATACTACTAGTCTCCATTTAATTAGTGGACCCAATGCCTTATTTAGATAGCTTGAATACATTTTTAGTATGATCAATTTTTAGGTAATTGTTATATAAGATGTATTCAGCTTTTTTTTTTGAGAAATAGTCCTGGAGGCCAAGGAGAGGATTGAAACCTCCAGTGGAGGCACTCAGGAAGTGTGTGCTTTCTTCTTTCTTTTCCTCCTCTCCCCTCAAATCCATTACCTTTCTTGGGTAGTAACTGTATGGAGATTGTCTTTTTCTGGACAGTTCCCATGAGAATGACCATCCCAGAAGTGGTGCTTGTTGAGGAGGTACAATGCAGGAGGAGTCGCTCTGTTTGGCACTTTCTTTGAGACATATGAGATAGGCAGGATGAAGCCTTCTACCCTACAATGCAAAAATCAATTGTTTAATGACTAAGAAATTACTGGATACATATACCCCTCCTTTCTTTTCCCAACCATCATCATATCAACCAATTCATCTCTTTCAAAAAATACTCGCGAAACACCCAGGCCAGGTGATGCCTGATTGGCATTGTGGATATAAGTAATTGGGTGAGAATTCTGTTTTCAAGAACTCCAGGTGGAGGTTAGATCACATATAGAGAAAGAGACTGAAAACATAAGGCACGATGTGCTCAGGGATGCCAAAGAGAGGGACTAAGGTGCTGTGAGAAGTCATTTTGGGGGTTAGAAGCAGAGTAGCAGTCAGGGAAGACTTCCAGTAGGAGGCAGCATTCATTAGAACTAACATGTCAGGAAGTATTTATTGATGTATTAGGCCCCAGGTTTGGTAGTTAGGATTTGGATCTATCAGGAAAGGAGAAAAATCATTTATTTTGTCAACAAATATTTACTATGCAGTGGCATTAGGAATACAAATGTGGACATGTCAGACATAGTCTCCTCAAAGAATTTAGAGTTAGTAGGAATAACAAGGGAAAAAATAAATTACTGACTGAAAAGTGATTTTTAAAAACAAAGATGACAAGACAGGGATAGGAAGAGCTAGTTTTACCTAGTGTAGCCAGGAAAGGCCTTTCTGAACAGGGAATGTTTAATCTGAGAACTAAATAAAAGCCAGCCATGAAAATGTGAAAGGAAAGGGAACAGCATGTGCAAAGGCCTTTGGTGCATTTAAGGCATTTCAAGACCAATGCAACTGGAGGGACGAAGAGTTATCGGACATGAGAGGGGAGGGGCAGGCCGGAACCTGTTAGTTCAAGGCCTTAGGAAGAGAGTTGGATTTTGCATGTAAGTACAATGGGAAGCCACTGGGGGATCTGGAGAAGGGGGGGTGCATAATTATCTGGCAAACATGTGGTAGGGATGGGAACGTGGTGAGACCAGCCAGAAGGCCTTTGCTTTCCATGGCAGAGTATCCATGAGAGCTCATTCAGAGGTGAAGGGACACAAGAGCTTAGTGGTGGTGATGGGGGCTATTCAACATGGTGAGCATGATGTACAGGGACAGGCAAGTGTGGTGTGGGCTCAGTCATGAAAGGGCCATTGAATGTCATTTGAACCACTTTTCAGGACTCACTGAGGCATTGCAGCAGACAGTGAGAAGCCAGAGCCAGCATCTGAGCAAGGAGCTGGGTTTTAGAAAAAAACTTACAGGAAGGGAAAGCAATGTTTTGTGTTAGTGGTTAAAATTTGGATCAAAGTATGGATTGCGGGGAACTGTGCAAATCCAGAGGAGAGACTGGCCCAAGGAGGGCTCCAACCAGGCCTCAGTTTCTTGAGAAGGAGATATTTCTGGCCTGTTCATGGAAGGGTCTCTCTGAAAGGGCAGTCTCCCCAGGACTGCAGGAGTGAAGGAAAGAGTAGCTGGTAGTCTTTATCAAGGCAAGGCTTGGACAAGTTACTACATGTCTCTGAGCCTCAACATCCCCAATGATGTATGAAGTGAGATGGAGGAGGGAGAGTGATCAGAGGCTAGATTTCTTATTGCTAAAGCCCAGGCATACATTTGTTGTGAGCCTGAATAGCCAGGTAGTAGAGAAAGGGGCTGTGTGCTCAGGAAAGGGCTGTGTCAGCTCGTGGGCCCTGCTGGCTGTTAAGAAACATGGGAGGGCAAGGGCCCTAGGCTGAGAGATGGTCGGTGGTCTGTGGTTCAAGACGTGGTTTCACCTGTTTTGCAATGATCAGCTCTGTGCAGTCAACAAGGCTCCTGGTCCTATAGGAGCCCTGTGCGGTTGTAATCTTGGACTAACAGATGAGGAGAACAAGGCTCAGAAGAGCGTGGCTGGACTGGGGTTGTAGCTCAGTGGAAGAGCGGTTGCCTAGCCCGTGTGAGGCACTGGATTCGATCCTCATCACCACATAAAAATAAATAAAGATATTGTGTTCATCTACCACTAAAAATATTAGAGACGGGGGGTGGGGGATGGGGGGGAGAGGAGAGAGAGAGAGGGGGGAGAGGGAGAGAGAGAGAGAGAGAGAGAGCGAGAGAGAGCGCGAGAGCGAGAGCGAGAGCTGTCAACTTGAAAAACTACGATAAAACTACGATTCCCAGAATGCCGCTCGGAGCGGGATCAGGAACCGGAAGTGAATCTGGAGGCGCGGCCAGATGTGCGCCGCCTCTGATGCGCGAGACGTCGGGACCAGGTATGTTCGGGGCTCGTTGCCTGGTGGGATAGGTTTTGCTGGGCTCAGCGTGCGAGTGCAAGCGCGTTCTCTCCTAGGAGGCGGTGTTGAGGTCGAGTGGCCGCGGTACGCTGCCCTCTTAGTGCTACCTCTTCCTGCCGTCCCTGGCGCTGCGGGCAGGCGGGACCCGCAAGCTCCTGGGCCTGGGCTCTGGGTGTTCTAGTGCTGTTGGAGCGCCTAGCTAGCATGCGCGAGGCTCTAGATTCCACCCGCAACCCCACAAAAAAGGGAAAAACAATAAAACCAACTAACCAACAAAACTAATAAAAGATGTAAAATATTAAGGGGATTTGTAAAGTGATTTGAATTTTCAGGTTTCATTGGAAGTCGGTAAGTTCAAAGCTGATGAATTAAAAAGTAATGTGTAAGCATATAGTTTCGAGGCTAAGGAATTAGAAAAACTAAAAACAACTGTTTAAGAAGGGTTGCCACTGGAGGTGGAAGCGGGTAGGAGGGAAGAGCATTACTTTTCATTAAAAATAGGTCTTTTTATCATATACATGAACCGTATATTGAATAAGCTATGGCAATAGTTGTGCCACTCTTGGTCTGTGATACTTGACTATAGAACATTTCTGACCTGTTTCCGCTCAGGTCAAAAATGACCTGAATATTGACATCATTTGCTAAGTGCGCTGTTACAGTGCTTCTCCATATTTTTCAACATACGTATTTCTGAGGCATATTTAACAGTGGCGCTGGTGACTGGCTTTCTGCTGCAGTGACACAGCTGGAGTGTGGGGGATATGTAGTTTGAAGAATTCTGATATGTCACCAAAGCCTAGAAGAATTCTTGATTGCTTTCATGCCCCTTTACCGTATTTTTTGGCTGGTTCTTCATTCTCCCATGATGTTTTTAGTATAGGACCTTCTATATAGTAGATACTCAATAAGTACTTGTTAAATCACTGATTTGAAAGTAAATTGTTTGAAACATAGTCATACAGTGTGTTTCAAAGAGAACACCCACACAATAAATAACTTGACTATCTGTGTCACAGTAACAAGGAATAGTCACCGATTGCTTGGAGATGTCAGGAATTATGTTTGTCCTCAAAGAAGTGTGTTTGGCTTCCTTACTACCTAATTGTTTCTGTGCTGTATATTTCTCTAGAAGACACCTACTCTTCTTGGGTCAATAAGTAGGGGTCAATATTTTACACCTCATTGCTCCATCAGTAACACCGTAGTGCTGTTTGTCTTTTGGATATAGGGAATTGCCTGTGTAAGTGAAGTAGTGTAGTATCTTGTGTAATTTTGTATTTTTACAATTTGGTTGAAATACAGAGGTCTGAGCACATGGACTGGAAATTGGAAGGGAGTGTTCAGAGAACGGAGTCACCAGAGTTGCAGGGGCAAGAAAGCATCCTAGAGGACATAGGGGAAGATGGACTCTCTGAAAGCTTTCAGCTTCTGCAGATTGATGTGGAATGCGACTGCCAAGACAGGGAGCCCCTCCCCACAAGCAGTACAACATGGTGCTCGGTGAGTGCAGAGGGCTTTCAGTGATGGACTGTCCCCAAGACCCCTGCTTCAAGGGGTAGTTACTACTAATAAAAAGAGACTGGGAATGATTTTTGTGTATTTAAAATAGTGAATTAATTTTATGCTAATCATAAGATTTCAGTTTCATGTGAGTCATGAGAAAAGAAGATAAAGTTCAAAAGGAATTTTTTATGTACCTCAGAAGGGTCAGGGAATCTAAACTGTACATTAGGGCTCGATGAATTTACTATGACCTTGACCAGGTCACATATCTTTTCCAGGGCTCTATTTTCTCTGAATAGTCCAGTTTAGGTTTGTTTTTAAGATGCAGTCTTTTTTTCTCTCCTAACTTTACCTCTAAATGAAAAAAAAAAGTAACTTTCTAATATTCATTTTCCTTTTTGTTGCTTATGAAGTTCTCAAACAATTTTTTTTCTGGATAACATAAGAAAAATGTCCAGAGAAAACAGAGACACTGGGAAAAGATAGCTGCAGCAAAGAAGAGCAAAAGAAAGCAAGAAAAAGAAAGAAGAAAAGCCAATCGTGCAGAAAATCCAGGTAATGATTAATGAAATTATTGATGTAATCTTTTTTTTTTTTTAACAAACTGGTGTCGTCATGTTCCTAGGAGAGTAGGAATTTTGTTTTAAAGAAAAACAAGTATCTGGGAGGTGTGGAGGTGTGACCCATTATCTGATTTTGTTGGGCATCAAAGTATCAAAGCAAAATTGAATGCTGCTTTTTTAAATATAAGCAGTCTGGTTGACATATGTGTTTATAAACTCAGAAGGAAAGATTCCAGCAACAACTAACATTTATACAGTGCTATGTGTTGGGTTCAGTTCTAAAAATTTTACTGGATTCCCTAAGGGATAGATACTATGATTATCTATATTTTGTAGGAAAAGCAACAGAGGCTCAGAGAAATTAAATAATGTGCATAAGGTAATTAAGTTAACAAATGAAGAGACTGCACTTGGATGTAAACCCAGCTCTGTGCTCCAGAGCCCACACTCCTCACCACTCTGCTATACATAAATCTAATGAATGAATACCTTTCACGAGCCTCAAGATTCTCTTTATGTGCAAAAATAAAGGGAAGATTTGTTTTTTACAGGATATTATTCCTGTTTTCCCATTCACTCCTTTCTGATTTTTCCGCTATAGGCATCTGCCCCCAGCACAGTAAACGCTTTCTGAGATCCTTAACCAAAGAGAAACTCTTGGAGGCCAAACAATCAGGACCAAGACTGTGTATCGATTTGAGTATGACCCATCACATGTCAAAGAAGGTAGAACATGCACTAAGCCTGGAATTCCTGCTCACCTGAGGGAGGCCCAGAGGGTACAGCCTTCATGAAGAGTATGACCATCGCCAGCTTCTGTAGTGTTTTTAGTAATCCAGCCAAAGTGTTCTCTGCACTGGGCCACTAAGTTCCAAGATGGCTGTTGGAAAGAATCTGGACGAGAACATACATCCCTTGGTTTATTTGCAAATGTTATCTTGTCTTCTGTTTTGAGCCCACCACTTCTCTGTTCATGGTGTCCTTAGTCTGGATGGAACCTTTCAGGCTCAATTCTCCACACCCTAAATCTTTGATCTTCTGCTGGGAAGAGGAATATTTACCTGGTAGTATGTTGTGGAGAGGTTATGTGGTGGAAGGTTTTCTTACAGTGTATGTTTTAATTGTTTCTCATTCATCCCATTGGTGAGGGAGGGATTTCCACTCTAGGGTTCTGGGGATGGTCAAATACATAAAGCTTAACACCCAACAGCAGACATGTGACAGCAGTTTTTTAGTCTCAGATACTCACTGCCCTAGGCAGGATTGTTCCAATAGGCCACAAAGGGGGTTGTACTTGAGAATAAAATGAACAACCAGGGTAATGGGATGTGGGCTTTGTAGTATTATGGGGGTGAAGTGCCCCCTGGTTCTTGTAGGAGGATATTACTGTTTCATTTAGTTAATTCCTTGAGCTGGCAGGGAACCAGAACCTGCTAGTCAGGGTTAAACAGGAATTATATCTCATCCCCTTGATTAAAAAAAAAAAAAAAAGTTATTTAGCTAGGGAACCTTATCTCATCTGAAGGGGCGGAGCTAGGAGGGGAACTTGAGTTAGGCCACTTGAGATCCTCCCATTTTCACCAGAAGTCATGTTAGCAGGTAATGTTCATCAGTTTTAGGCTTTATACTACAATAGAGACTTTAAACAAATCTTTTTGTTTTCAAACTTCCCTGTTATATGTGCTTGTGTTTAACATGTTTTTCAGAGAAACTAGGATTATAGATCTGGGGCTCTTACATGGAACCTCTGTAGCCCAAGTTACATTACTTGAGATAGCAGATAAAATCAAACCCAAAGCCTTTTTTACTCTACCAAACAAATCAGGTTAGGTTGTGAAACTGACATTCTAGAATCAGGGTTGAAAGTTAAAACTTCCAATCCTATGACATCTCTCCAAGTTAGGGGCAAAGATGTCAAATATTCCTGATGAAGTGTAAAAATATCAGTAATCAGCCTCTTTTTAATAGCTTAAATGGTAAATATCACTTGCTAAAATTTAACATAAAAACTATCATAACCATGGGACACATACACAATGGAATATTATTCAGCCATAAGAATGAAATTATGGTATTTGCCAGTAAATTAATGGAATAAGCCAGTCCCCCAAAACCAAAGGCCGAATGTTCTCTCTGATATGTGGGTGCTGACTCACAATAGGTGGGGGTGGGAGGAGTGAGATGGGAGAAATGGAGGGAAGGGAGGAGAATGGGAATGGGAAAGACAGTAGAAAAGTAGAAAGACACTTTCCTATCTCATATATGAACACATCACCACATGTACAACCACAAGAATGAGAAGTTATCCTCCATGTATGTATGATGTCAAATACATTCTACTATCATGTATAACTAAAAAGAATAAATTATAAAAAGATAATTGGAAAAAAAGAGACTCTAACCTAACCATTCATCTATTAAATATGCAACAGCAGGGTCAGCAGAAGGGAAGATTCTTTTTCCATTTGCTCATCATTTCTGGGCTGATATCATCATCTGAACTTTCATCTGTGAGATGTGTCACAGGTTGTGTAGTGTAACACCTGCATGTACTTATTCTTGGAGTTAAAGTGCCATTCTAGTGTGAGATTTTCTGGAAGAGCATCTTGTGTAACCATTTGTCAATAGCGAATTGAGAGTGATTTGGCATGTTTCCACGCTGAGTTGTCCTTATTTCTTTGAAGGAATTAAGTAGGCTGGCTGGACAGATCCGAAGGTTGTATGGTTCAAACAAAAAAGTGGACAGACCCTTTTGGATCTGCCTCACTGGATTCATGACAGATAGTCCCCTCTATGAAGAATGTTTGAGGATGAATGATGGATTTTCTAGATACCTGGTAAGAATCTTTTTGCATGTTCTTTGCATGTTTTTGCATGTTCATTATCTAAAAAGTGGTCATGGGTTAATAGTAATTTTTTTTAATTTTCTTATTTTGATATAGCTGGTCCTCTCTATCTGTACAAAACATGAATAAACTTTTTGTCATTACTCCCTAAACAATACAACAACTGTTTACATAGTATTTACATTGTATTAGGCATTATAAGTAATCTAGAGATGATGTAAAGTATACAAGAGGGTGTGCATAACTTAAATGCAAATACTAGGCCATTTTATATGCAGGACTTGAATAGCCTTGGATTTTGGTATCTGGGGGGGTTCTGGGAACCAGTCCCCCATGGGTACTGAGGGCACTATAATGTACAGATATATAAATTATATCTTTTCACTATTGTAATCTAAACTTCAGAACTTCTTATTAGTTCTTTTTTTTTAACATTTTTTTAGATGTTGATGGACCTTTATTTATTTACATGTGGTGCTAAGAATCGAACCCAGTGCCTCACATGCTAGGCAAGTGCTCTACCACTGAGCCACAACCCCAGCCCTTTTTGTTAGTTCTTAACATTTAAATTTTTTTCTCATTCTTCCATTGCATTGGCAAGCTAACATCACCACTATTTAGAACTGTTTTGTTACCTGTACAGCTTATGCTACACTATAAACTCCAGAATTGTTTTTGGAAATCCCATGACTCCTTTCTTGCTCTCAGTTGTACAAAACTAGGAAACATGATTTTTGGAGGAAAAAAATGTTTTTAGAAGTAGTTTGGAGTTCAGGTGAATTTTAGGGAATACTAAGGTACTTTTAACTGTTTTCCTAGGATCTTACAAATTATAGATATGGAAGTGAGAATCCAGATCAGTTTCTAAGAAAGGCCACTAAAAAATGCCCTGTGGAGGGGCTGGGGATGTGGCTCAGTGGTGGAGTGCTTACCCAGCATGCATGAAACTGGGTTCAATCACCAGCAAAACACACACACACACACACACACACACACTGCCCTAATGTGTTTGCATTGTCCAACTGGTGCTGAGCATTTGTGGCCTTTCGTAGGGAGGTCCACAGAGGCTGTGAGTGTGCAGGTGTGCCGTGTTGCTATTAACTGTGTGAACAACCTCTACTGAGGTGCAGCCATTTCCCGATTTACTTCTCTCTCTCTCTTTTTTTTTTTTTAATGATTCTTGTACATAAGCTGAAATGACCCACTTACAAATGGTTCCTTTACTTTTCTGTCATCCTGCTTTTCTTAGGCAATTCCATCTGCTTTAAATTCTTCTTCCTTTTGTGTCAGTCCACCTCTTTCCATAAATCCATCTCTGCATTTCCTTTACCAGAAGGTCGTCCCTGGTGTTGTTATTCCCTCACCTGTTGTCCTGTGTGTTCCCTGTACCTCTGTAGAGCTCCATGTCATTTTTTGTCTCATTTCATAGTTTTGAGTGTCTGTGCTTTTTCATTTTTCCCTCCCTGACCAAGTACTTGTTAACAAGAAGCTGTCAGACATGCCACTCCTTGATACACCTAGAGCTGTGCCTGATGGAAACTAGATGCCCAGTAACTAGCTGTTGAATTGTGGGCCTTGTTCTAATCTCATTCCTACCATATTGGGTTCTTTGTTTTCCAGTTGGACATAACAGAAGAAGACTGCTTTAGTTTATTTCCCCTGGAAACCCTTGTGTACCTGACTCCTGACTCAGAACATGGTATGTATGTTACTGCATAGATTCATGTAGTACTTTGCTTCTAGCCCTTAGTTTCAATATTCTCTGGCAATTTATTAAAGCCTCTCAAGGAGTACCCAAAAAAGGAGGCAGGGGGTGTGAACTGCACACCTCTTCTGAGCAGATGCTTGACCTGCCTTGATCACACTGCTGCACGGATTCAGGGTCTCCATCCTCAGGTAATCCAGTTTCTCTGGTCAGCTTCCTTCATTGGCCTTTCCTGGGTCAGTGTTTGACATATGTATTTTTTCCTCTAGAATATCATGCATTTCACTTAATTTTCAAATTTATTGATATTGTTGATTACATGTAGTGTTCTCTTTTAGTTATTTCATGTTCCTCTAATTTTGATTTTGTCCTTTCTCAATCTAGTGTTGATTTGGACCTTCTATCTTATTTTCTTGATTAGATATGTCAATGGGTTATCTATTTTATTGGTCTTTATAGAGTATTTTTGGATTGATTGAACAAGTCTACCTTTGTTTTCTATTCATTAAATTTTAACTTTATTGTTAATATTTCTTTCCTTTTGCTTTCTTTGGATTTTGAAATTATAAAACAGATTTGATCTCAGTGGGCTTCATTTTCTCATTAGCTCTTCAAGATGTTGACCTAAACAAAGTTTACATCCTTGGTGGACTTGTGGATGAAAGCATTCAGAAGGTAAGTGTACATTTTGGCCCCAACACCTGCATTTTGAAAAGTAGTGCTTACTTTTAGATGTGATTGCCCGATTGTAATTTTACCCAAAGGGTCTTGGAGCTTAGAGGAACAGGAAGAAAGAGCCTGCTCTTCTAGGTTGGCCCTCTATCAGTGCATTCCTTCTTCTCGGCAGCATCTCAGCAGTCCTGAACCTCACAGAAACCAGAAGCAGGAATTAGCAGAGGTAGTGTGTGGCAGTTACAGAAATAACCATTCCTGAGCTGCTTTCTCCTCTCTTCTCTTCAGTTTTACAGGGGTAACTCTGATCTTGACCAAGTAAGCATTGATGCAACATTGTTATCAGCCATTTTTTCTTCTTGGCTAATTTCCCTGCCAAGAATGTGTCTTATGCCAAAACTTCAAACTCAGTAAGATTGTCGAGATTATTTTGTTGTTGAACTGGAGTATTATTGGAATAATTTGGGTGTCATTAAAAGCTTAAACTTTGTTTCTATTATACAAATATTTGCTGAGATAATTTTCTTCATTTATATTTACTAATTATTATATGTTATGTAGCCATTACATTTGATAATGGATGTAAGAGTTAACGTGCACATAAAGGAGTATAGGGAGAAGTAAGTTTCTCTCTCTCCCCATTCCACAAGGCAATCACTGTTTTACTTATTGTTTTAGTCAGCTTTTTCGAGACTGTAACTAAAAGATCTGACCAGAATAATTTTAAAGGAGGAAAAGTTTATTTAATAGAGAGCTCACTGTTTCAGAGGCAGTCCACAGAAGGGAGGCTCCATTTCTCCGGTCTCCAGGTGAGGCAGGACATCATAGTAGAAGAGTGTGGAAAAGGGAAGCTGCTCACATGGCAATCAGGAAGCAGAGAGACTCCACTTGCCAGATACAAATATATACCCCAAAGCCACGCCCCAATTCCCACTTCCTCCAACCACACCCTACCACTTCAGTTACCACACAGTTAATCCCTATGAGGGATTGATACACTGGTTGGGTTAAGACTCTTCAAAGCCAATCATTTCTCCTCTGAACCTTCGTGCATTGTCTCACATGTGAGCTTTCGGGAGACACTCACATCCAAACCATGCATGTGTCCTTCTTGATACAGTCTGTGATTGCCCAAGCATGTTGGTGTCTATTTTACATAAATATTTTTGTATGTGTGGGTGCATTTTATGTTTTTTCATATGTGAGGTACATATATATGAAACATGTAACACAAATGATAGCTCACCTTAATTGCATTTATTTTAAAATGTTAGTGTTCCGTGACTTCATAATGCTGACCTAAAAAGTGGTCAGGAATCTCTTATAGAATCCCAGCTAATAACACAATAAATGGGGGAGTTCATTGGATTAGACAGAGGGGAATGGAGGGAAGGGAAGCGGAATGGGATTGGAAAGACAGCAGACTGCATTGCACATAACTTTCCTGTGCTCATATATGAGTACATGACCAGTGTAACTTCACATCATGTTCAACCACAAGAATGGAATCCTAATTAGGTTATACTCCGTGTATGTATAATATGTCAAAATATATTCTGTCATGTATATCTAAAAATAACAAATACAAAATTTAAAAAAAACACCAGCTAACAAATGAGGGATATATAATAGAATATCAACATTTTTGTCACTCCTAATATAGTCACTGATTCAGGCAATTGAAGACATGAAAAGTTGTGGAGGAACCAATTATTTACATAGTCTCAGAGTACCATAATACAGATTATAAAAGCAAAAATATACTACTACAATGAAGCAATTGATCTAGTCCAAATTTGATCAAGCATAGCAGCATAAAGTGATATTTTTTGCCTCCTGATGTGATAGAATGTGACCTGTGATGTATTCTTACTCAAAAATGTTTAAACTGAATTTAATGATGAGGAAACAGATAAATTCAAAATGGGGTCCATTCTGCAAGACAAAAAATCTCACAAAAAAAACCCAATGTAGTGGAAACTGAAATAGAATGTGTCTCTTATAAATTAAAGAAATTTAAAAAAATTAAAAATGAAAAATGAAACAGTCTGGTACAGTGGAGTCACTTATAGTCCCAGCTACTGAGAGACTAAGACAGGAGGATCACATAAGTTAAGAACTTTGAGGTCAGCCTGGGAAACAGTGAACTCCATTTCAAAAATATATGAATAAAAATAATGGTCAAATGCAGTGAGCCTTGGGTTGCATTCTTGATTGGGAAGAAAGCTTTATAAAAAGACATTTTGGGGATAGTTGGGGAGATTTTAATATAGAATATGTGTTAAGTGATTTTACAGATTATTGGTGAATTTCTTAAAAATGAGAAAGGTGGTAAGGCAGGAGAATGTCATTGTTCTTAGATGCCTGCTTAAGTATTTTTGTGAAGTGTTGTGATGTCTGTAGCTCACTTTCAAATTGGTTCAGCATAATGAACCTGTAGCTATATAGAGATAAGCAAATTTGATAAAATGTTAATAAGTGGTGAATGTAAACTGAGCATAGTAGTGCACACCTTTAATCTCAGCAGCTCTGGAGGTCAAGGCAGGAGGATTGCAAGTTCAAAGCCAGCCTCAGTAACTTAGTGAGGCCCTAAGCAACTTAGTCTCAAAATAAACAACAAAAGGTCTGGGGGTGTGGCTCAGTGGTTAAGCATCCTGGGTTCAATCCCCAGTACCAAACCAAACCAAACCAAACCATAATGATACCTGATGAATGTAGATGACAGGAATGAGTATTGATTACATTATTATTTTAGCTTTTCTTAGGTTTGAAATATTTCAAAATAAAAATTGAGGGAGAGTAGCCTTATTTAAGAGACAAGATTACTATTTACCGAGCAAATTGTTCCTACTCTTCTACAGTGGGCAGACAGCCCCTCTTTGGAAGAAGTAAAATCCAGAGGGTCAGTAGCAACATGTGATCTCTAGATTTGCAGTTTTAACACATCTTCTTTTATCTCTGCCATTTAAACTAAAAAACAACTGGCACAAGATAGGTCAGACGTGTAAATTTTTTTTATTTCTTACTGGAGATTTTGGCTTTTTCACAGCCATACATTGACAACATTTCTTTAAGAAAAGTCATTTTATTTGTAAGTGTGCAAAAAACAAACTATACTGTAAGCTCTCTGGGTAGCATTCAGGCATCCTACTAACTATGAATTCTGTACTGTGGTTCAAAGTGATTGTGCTGAATTAGGGCCAGGAATGTTCAAGGATAAAGGATAGTTCATCTATGATAGCCATGTATGCAAAACATTATTACCCTTCTTCAATGAAATCCTATCAGCCATGCCTATCCCATCCTAATTGCATCACTTAACATTCTTGGAAGTTCTCTCTTGGAATTCTGTTTCATGTCAGTCTGAGGCAGGTGATCTAGTATATTAGCGTTCTCTAGAGGGGCAGAACTAACAGTCTATATAGAGATGTCTATATCTATATTCATATGATTATAAAAAGAGGATGTATTAGATTAGATTATAGAAATTAGATAGTCCCAAGTGGTCGTCTGCAGGCTGGAGAGCTGGAGGTACCATTAGCTGCTCAGTCTAAGAAACTGGCGTCTCAGAACAAAAGGGTCTACTGGTATAGCCTCAGTCTGGGACCTAAGGCCTGGAAACTCCCTGGAGGGTTGCTGGTCACAGTCTACTTTGGAATAGTGAAAAAGCTGGAGTCTGATGTCCTTAGGCAATTACACAGCAATCCAAGCACTCACTCAAGAAGAATAGAGTTTGTGTCTACTGCTACTTCCTCATTCTTCCACCTTTTTGTTCTATCCAGGCCCCCAATCAACTGGACCATGCAGCCCACATTTAGGTGGGTCTCCCCCTCAGGTTTGCTGTTTCACATGTCAGTCATTCCTAGAAACATCCTCACTGACACACCCAGAAGCCTCTTAATCTTAGGCATCTCTTAATCTAATCAAGTTGACAATTCAGGATTAACCATCACATCCAGCGGTTAAGCAGAGTAGGTGCTAGAACCTCCTTATACTATTCTAGTTTAGACCATACTCATGTTGACCAGTCAGTTATAGGACTGTAAATGAAAGGATATTGACAAGCTAGAACAAGTTCAGAAGAAGTTGACCTAAATGATGAAGGGACTTAAAACTAAGTTACAGTCAAAGAAGAGTTGACAGAACTGACATTATCAGTCTGGAGACAAAAGCATCCGTAGGGGAATGAATGAGCCCCAACTTCAACTATCTGAATGGCCATCTTGTGGCAGGGCCATTTTACTTGCTTGATTGGGATAAAAGAGTAGAGGACTAAGGGAAAATTTGTTTCAATATCAAGAGAAATTCCTGCCATCTGGTACCATCAAGTTGAAATGGGTCAGCTGTCACAATGGTTGTTCGTTTAGAGGCCAGATAACCACTGGGTAAAGAGGTCATAGAGGATAGACAAACACTGGGTGGGTGGTTGAAGTGAAATAGTCAACATAGGGGCTGGGGTTGTGGCTCAGTGGTAGAGCGCTTGCCTAGCATGTGTGAGGCACTGGGTTCGATTCTCAGCACCACATACAAATAAATAAAGGTCCTCCACAGCTAAAAAAACAATTTTTTAAATTAAAAATCAACATGGCTGAGGCCCCCTCTAACCCAAATTTGTTAATTGTCCTAGTGATATAAGCCTTTCTCTTTAATCCTGAAATCTTAAAGTTTAAAAAAAAAAAATCTTCCCTGTGTTTCTTACAAGGTAGTGAATGTTGTTTAAGCTTCAGTTTGTGACCCAGGGACATCTCATGAAGAATCATGTTTCAGTGCACTGACCCTTGGGGGCCTTGGAAGGTTGGACTGTTTTAAGTTGTTCTGAGTTCTCATGACTCGGTTTTGTAGTTTCTGTCCTTCCTTTTGATAGGGTTGTTGGAGCTTACACCTCAGTGCTATCTTATTGCCAGCTACCTAATTTTCTTGAGTCCTGTTTTCCTTTTCTTTCATTTGCTGCTGTCAAATGGCTGAGCTTAAAACACCAGGTATCCAGAATCAGGTCTTACTGAGTTAGGGCCAGAAGTATTCTAAACCTGGTTAAACTGCTTAGGGTCTTTGAAGTCAATTGTATCTATGGATCTGCCTCTTTTGCTTATTTTGTTCTTCTTATAAGTGGTAGTGAATGGAGACTTGTGGACAAATGGTCCCCTAAGCCATTTCTTACTTGGGATGAGTACTCTTCATTATCTGAAATTTCTTCCATTCTACCATAGACTACTTATTTTAGTGTTTGTCCTTTGTGATTATAGATGGAAACTAAAGCAGGCATAAATAGGAATCTCACAATTTGCTATGCATATTACATGATTACAATTCATTTACAATTTTTATAATAGGAAAAGTATTTAACTTTGATTTACAGAAGGTGACATTTCAAAAGGCCCAGGAGTGTTCTGTCAAGACAGCCCGCTTGCCGATCCAGGAATACATGGTCAAGCTCCAGAATGGGAAAAACTATCATTCAGAGATATTGGCCATCAATCAAGGTACTGCTCACATGGCCCGTGCCCAACATACATTAGTTCTGAGGCTGCTATACTGAGTTAAGTATAATGTCCCTTGACTCAGTCTCCTGTGACTAATATGCCTGGACTTTATCATGTGCATTTTGTTACATGTATTCTGGCCACCGAGAGGCATTTTTCATGTTCTTCCAGTTCGCAACTATGTTAAGGATAGTTGAAATTGTTTCCCTTGCCTATACCCTGCCTTCAGCCCTTCATTGATCAATGAATTCCTGTTTGTTCCTCAGAGTTCAGTTCAGGAACATCTTAGCTAACTTCCCTCCCACTCCCAAGCCATATCAGGGGCCCTTCCTTGTTTACTGTGTTTTTGTGTTGCAGTATTGCCCATTCACAGGACTGTATCTTAGTGTAGAATGAGGTCCTTATGATCAGGCAGGGCTGGGTCTCTACATCTGTCCTGGTACCATATGTGATGCAGAGGACATATGTTAAATAAAATATTCCGGAACACCCATTTTTCTCATTAGTTATTTACTAGTTCTCTTTTCCTATATGGTTGTTGTCTTCTGTTTACCCTTTAACAGTATTTGATATCCTGTCCACTTACTTGGAGACTCACAACTGGCCTGAAGCATTGAAGAAAGGAGTTTCTTCAGGAAAAGGTTATATTCTTCGGAATTCAGTGGAATAACGGGCAGCTTAAGATCGCAGCTGCAGGAGACAAAGTGCCTGATGTGTCTCAACCAAAGAAAAGGGCAGTGGGTGGTAGTGGCATACACTTGCCTTTACTTGACATCTTGGATCTTCATAGTATAAACTAATGGCAGGGACCACATTTTATGCTTTTACATTGCCCACAGTGCCTGGCTCACAGAAAGTGCCCTGATCAATGTTTTAAAAAAAAAAAAAAAAAAAAAAAAATTATGTAACAAGGAATTAGCTCTAAAACTATATGACTTTGAATATGTTAATTCACCTTTTGTACTTCTCTATTTGTGAAAGAACTACTTTTAGAGACTGTTTATGTGGTTAAATAACTGTTATATCAAGAGCTTAATTTTTACTGACCTGGCATTAAATCATGACATTCTCTAGCTGCCTCTGAACATGCTGATTTTTTCAGCTGAGTGATGTGCTGCATGTAAGCTTTGCAGAAGCAGCCCAACCTGGCCTATCTGAGTCCCCATCGCATTTTGTTCTCTCTTGTGGCTCTCACCCAGTACTCCCTTTTTCTGAGTGTGGGAATGCAGGGCTTCTCTCTTCCAATTTGTGTGAATAGCTTTGCATCCTGATCCTTGTACAGACTAGATTCTTCATATATATTTGTAACAAATTAAAAAGCAAAACCACACTTCTGATGAATCTTTGAAAATAGCCAGAAAATGTTGCATTCCGACATGCAAGCAGGTTAAATCTACCTCTTTTCAAATATACTTCCTTTTCTTGTGTCCTATATACAGTTGCTTCATTTACTCTTGCCAATTGGGGTTAGTTAACCTACTAGCAAATTCAAAAAATGTTTTATCTCAGAACCAAAAGGTTACTTTGCTTTATCCCCTCCCATTTACCATTTAATCCTTTGTGAATTATGATAATTTGGTAAGTTATATCAGTGTGTTTTTTTTTGTATTTAAAAACAGGCCAGTCTTCAGGAAACATCTTTATGAACACATAATGCTTTTTGATCCGTACCAACATATTGAATGAGTGGTATAATCTCTTTCATCCAAAAGGGACTATATCTAGATAGGCTTCAAGGAGCCCACAGTTCATATTCTAAAAGAGGTCTGACCCCAGAACTCCTAAAGTTTTTATCATCTGCCAGTCTTCATTTCTACTTAAAAGATTAATACACCAAATAGCATGGAAGAATTTTCTCATCAACTCTATCATAAACCTCTCCCATTTACACAAAACCTAAGCAGTTATACTTTATTTGCCTTCTAGAAAATGGTTTTATCAAAATTTGGCCAGATTTGGATTCAGAAATGCTTATCAGAATATAATTTATGTAACAACAAAAAAACAAGTATGTCTAAAATATTCTATAACATAAAAGTGAACTATTCAATTGTTGAAGTTTTGTTGTTTTTTTGACCAGGAATTGAACCGAGGGGTGCTTAACCACTGAGCCACATCCCCAGCCCATTTTTGTATTTTATTTTGAGATAGGGAGGGTCAAAATTGCTTAGGGCCTTGCTAAATTGCCGAGGCTGGCTTTGAACTTATAATCCTCATGTCTTTGCTTCACGAGCCACTGAGATTACAGGCATGCACCAGTGCGCCAGGCTAAAAATTTTTTTTTTTCTTCTTTTTTCGTACTGGGGATTTGAACCTAGGGGCACTCCACCCCTGAGCCACATCCCCAGCCCTATTTTGTGTTTTATTTAGAGACAGGGTCTCACTGAGTTGCCTAGAGCCTTGCTAAGTTGCTGAGGCTGGCTTTGAACTTGCGATCCTCCTGCCTCAGCCTCCCAAGTGCTGGGATTACAGGCATGCGCCACCGCACCCAGCGCAGGCTAAAATTTTTATGATAGTCATGAAAGGAATTTATCCGTCTACTACAAAGAAGTATATAAGAAAATACCCTGTAATTCCAGTTTGAAAAACATACATACACATAGTGCTTGAGAATGTAGGTCAAAGCTTAATTTTGTGCTTCAGTTTCCTCAACTATGAAGATAAGTGTCTTCTATAGTTACTAGGAATAAACTTTTTAATCCACGTAAAAGTTTGGAACAATACATGCTGCATGATAAACATGAGTATTGGCTTTACTCTTCCACTGACTAATGGGATTACAGGTGTTTACCTCTATATACTTTTTATATGTTCTACATTTCCTTTGGTGAAAAGTTTTACCATAGTGATCAGAAATTATTTTAATGCTGAATTATTGAAGCTGCACTCTAGCAAAACAAAGGGAGTTAATTTCAAATAAGTAAGCCATGATACTTTTAACTTTATTATATAGAACATAAAAAGATTTTTTTGATTTTTCTCACCCACAGAAGACATGAGTGAAAACCAGTAACTTTCTTCTAAAAATATTTTATTTAGAAGACAAGATGTGACCGCACATCCTGTCTTCTGAAGATTTAATAGGGAGAAATTAACTTGGAAAAAAACTTCCCAGGAAACCCAAAGTCTCTTGGCTCAACTAACCCATTGAAGAAGTCCATATGTATCAACTTTCTGCCAATCTGGCAAAGATTTGTTTTCTTTGATCAGCTGTCATGTGTTCACAAGCTTCTAAAATATTGGCCAAAATTAAAGTCTGCTGAATAGTTTTTGCCTTTACCCATATTCTTCCATTCATTCCAAACACAATCTCCAGTGGATAGAGTTTTCCCACTTCCTGTATGATTTCACAATCTGGAGCTAATAACCTAGTAAGGAAGAAGAATGAAAATGAAATTTAATAAAATGGTAGGGTGTGTTCTAGATCTCCTTCAGAAGATCTTTTCTGAACAGTTAAGTTATTCAAGGCCCCCTCATCACCACACTAAGGCATAAGATGGCATTTCAATCCTCTTTACTACCCTACCCCACCCTGTTTTAGATGGGGTCTTGCTACACTGCCCCAGTCAGTCTCAAACTCCTGGGCTCAAGAACCTCTTGCTCTCAATTTCCTGCATAGATGGGATTAGAAGCATGTGCCACCACACCCAGCTCACAGCTCCCTTTCTTCCAAGAAGTTTTTTACACTTTTCAAAGGTATACCATAGGTCACAGTAATAGGCTACCCCACTACAAAGATGTCAAACTCCTCTGTCACCAACATTGCATGATATATAAAGTTCTTCCCTGAGATTGTCAGAACACCTTAATTCTAGACTTCAGAATCATAACTTTTTATTACCCAAGTGTTAAGAGAACACTTTAAACTTATTTTCCTGACCATGTTAAGTTATTCCCTGGTATTAAATTCAGTGCTTGGAGAAGAGCATTGGCTCTTTACAGTATAAAGGTACTATCTAGTTAAATAATAGGCTTCTGTAATGCACATTAAACAATCTCCAATCTGCATAACAGGTAGCAAGGAAGGGCCTAGATGATAGCTCTGAACTTCAGTGACTATATAAGTAAGCAGCAGATAAAGGTCCAAACACCTAACCTAAGAGAATCTCCTGAGTGGGAACTATTAAATCTACCAGGACAGAATAACAGGAACCTTGTGTAAATGCTACCTAACCCTGAGGATCACATCAGCCTAGCTGCATTTGGCCACCCTTAGCGAAATCTGGTAATTTTGTACAAATGCAGATATATCAAGTGACTTAGTATTTTCTTAGTATTCAAGTGACTTAGAATTTACTGAGGAAAGGCCAGTTTCACATTTAGGCTGAGTATGTCAGTTATAAGAGCAGCAGGCCTCTGGGAGAGAATAAATAAATAGGACAGTTAAAACATGAAGGATGAACGACCACACTGGAGACAATACAGCGAAATCTATCTGAATTTGATATACTGACATTTAAAAAGTTTATAAATATGCTAAAATAGATACTGATTTTTAACTTTGAAGAACAATTTGATATTAACTAAGAATCCAAATTCCAAAAATTCATCAACTTTCCAAGTAGTTGTAGTAAAAATAAAAGAACACAGGCAAGCTAGCAGGCACCAGGACTTACTTTCTAATTAGGCCCAAAGTCACTTTAAAAAGCAGACCATCATGTCCAATCACACCCATTCCGTTGGCTCGTCCACAGCTGTCAATACAGACCATCTCTGGTTCCATATCTTTATTAGCAACTACAAATTGACCATAGATGAGATCTCCAACCTACAAGACATTAAAGAATAGTTGAGCTCCTCTCAGGGTACCATTCCACAAAAGCTGCTACTGGCTCTTTCCCATAGGCAGCAATGCCAGTCACTTACAGTTCTGTGGTTAACAGGCTGACTGGACTCTAGGATTCCACACTGGAGTTGAGTCTTCAGAGGCAAAATTAATACATGTAACCCTCCCTTCACCAAAAAATCATTGGACTAGGAATTATCTCAAGGCCAAAGAATACTCTCCAAGGTTATACCCAGTATGGTAACCAGTACCCATATGTGTGGGAAGCCAATCTTATTTAGCAGGATCAGACTAGGTTGAGCCATGTGATGCAGATGCCTGGTTTCTAGGAACTGCCGGGAGGCAGGTGGTGCTGCATGGGAGTTTTTCCTTGTCTCTTTTTGGAATTTTCCCCCTAAGAGGATGGTTCCCCTACCTCCACCCTATCCTGTCCATCACAGAAGAAGCTCCTCCTGTTCCTTGCCCCCTTTACCTGTGTGTCTATAAGGAAGAGAGTTGAGCTACTCCATGTTGAAAGAGGCCAGAGCTGGTAAGGCCAGACCCGTCATGCCCCCGCTCATTTAAAAAATAGTATTGGCTCGTGTGTTTATTGAGTAGATAAGTTTTTTTGGTAACAGATAGAAAAACTGCCAACATCCTCCTCTAACAGTTAACCCTTTTCTCTTGCATGTGGGATATGGCGGGGAGGACCCCCACACATGTATTTATGTAAACTTACATTTAAATTAATTAAAATCAGATATTTAAAATTCAGTCCCTCAGTTGTATTAGCCACATTTCAAATGCTCAACAGCCCTTTGTAACTAGGGGCTACCATATTAGTGCAGATGTAAAACAGAACCATCATATAAAGTTCTATTAGCACTATTATGAAGAATTACAGATTTATAGAGAAGGAATTACAGATTTATGAAGAGAAGAAAGGAATACCTGGCATGCAAATTATTCAAAACAAAATGGAACAGTGGTAATTAACTGATACTTCTCCATACATGATTTGCTTAAAAACCTCACAGAACTGAATTTCAAAATGATGAAACTAAGGAAACGGAGAGTGAATTGTTCTCTTCTCACATTCCTGGTGACTTCAGGAACCAGAGAGGAACAAAACACTTTTTGCCTTTCAGAAGCATTTACTTTTGGAAGGCAGAGGGAATATACATGTAAATAACAAACTTCATTCAAGACTAATCTTTAAGTGCCAGGGCAGATATAAAAGTGACAACTAGGGATGGCTTTAGACAGTTAGTGTGTTCAACCTAGGCCTCAAAGAATGAGCATGTGTTCTATAGGCTGAGGAGATAATCAAATCCAGACAGGGAACAGCATGAGCAAATGTTCAAGAGCAGGAAATAATTCATTTATGTTTGTATGGTTAAGCATGGCTGTATGAAGAATATAATCACAGATGAGAGAAGACTCCTGGAGTGTAATGCCAAGGAGTTCTGCAGGCTTTGAAGAATCTTTTAAAAATGTTTTGTTTTTTAGGAAAGGAAGTGTGTGAAGATGTCATTTCTCAAAAGCCTGAACGGAGGGGTAAAAGTATATAGGCAGGGGTATTAATGAGGAGACTGTTGGCTGAGTCCTGACAAAAGGAAGCTAACACCTGAACTTATGAAGTGGAGCTAAAAGAGCAGAGAGTCAAAGAGAATCAAAATAGGGTTAAATAACTAAAGACTCTTAAGAGGTGAATGAAAAGGTGCATAGAAGTCACAATTTCTGTCTTGGGTAGACAGGCTATAATATCTGAAAAGCCCAAATTGAAAATCTGCAATAACAAGTTTATTCCTCTATCAGCTCTAAGGACCTACAAGCAAGATGGATGGCTAATAATGATGATGTCTCTCCTCCTGAAGCCCATGGTTGACATCCTTGTGCACTGGATATGGACATGACAGATAACAATGCAGAAAACAGATGCAATCTTTTAGTTCAGTAATGATAAAATATCACAGGAACCAATATAGTAAAAGTACATGGCTCTGGTTCTGGCACTGGAATCTGAGGAACTTGGTCTAGGGCCATTAAGCAGATACTTAGAGATCATCCTGTAGAACTAGGAAAATAGTTTATGCTTTGGAGACAACTCAAGTAACCTTCTGGACAGAAAAATGTGCTGGAAAATGGACATTTTTATTACTGTTGAAACCAAAGACTCCCATCATTACCTGCACATTTGGTCTGTTTCTTTTAGTTGCACCTTCAAATGCCAAATAAGACAAAGAAGCTGGCTCACTCCCTCCAACATCAACTTTGAATATATCTCCAGATTTAGCTGTCACTATGCCAATCACATGGTCTCCTTTCACTGGTACATACTACAAAAGAAATCAGAATAAACAGCCATAAATAACAAGGTATCATTGGAAGGTACCTTTTAGCAAGTCCTTAGTACTTGATTTTCATTAAAGAGATGTTTAAAATATTTTACAATTCAAGTTTACAAACCTTACATGAAACAATGATAATATTTCAGTAAAAAATCACAACATGAAGTCTTTCAGGTTTGCAGGGTTTTGTTTTGTTTTTGGTCTGTTTTTCTGTGGTACTTGAGATCAAACAGGGGTCTTTATCTAGGACCTACATCCCCAGGGCAACCCCTACCCTTTTTTAAGGCCAGGTCTCACTAAGTTGCAGTAGCCGGTCTTGAACTTGCAATCCTTCTGCCTCAGCCTCCGAGATTACAGGTGTGCACCAGTGCCAGGCAGGGTCTATTTTGCACAGGCTCAAATTCCTGGCCAAGTGATCCTCATACTTCAGCCTCCTTTGTAGCTGGGACAATAGGCCCTCGTTCCCAGCCCGGCTTTGCAGCCTCTCATAGTTTGTTAATTTGAGTCAAATTAACAAACCTCTCCAGCAATATTATCAGTGTAAGTCCCTTTCTTCTGTTGAACGCCAGACCAGTAGCACGGGAATCCTTACGGCCAAGGAAAATTTGTTAAGACAAACTTTTCTATATTAAAGTTCTTAATTATTCTAATAGCATCGTAACTCCCATTAAGATGTAACTTCCATTCATTGAACCTGGGTCTGCCCTCTAGGTTTTCCCAAGGAAAAGCCTACTGCTTTCTGACCTTTGGGTTCTGAAGACAACCATGACACACGGTCCCCAGACGCCTTTTTCTCCTGGTCGCCCTTCTCAGGCAACGTTTCTATTGTTCGTAGTTCCTCTACAAAGAATGAAGGTAAACAAAAGACTTCGATGCCTCTAAGCTAGCCTTAACAAAGAAGGGTTCCAGGAACCCGCCCCTGCCTCTTCCAGAAAGTCTTCCTAGATGCAGGATTAAATTTTCACGACCACACCGCCCCTCCGAAGTCCCAGCTCACCCGCTTCTGTTGGGAGTCCACCCAGTAAACACCACCACTGCTGCCGCTCCCGGGGTCCTTGTGACGCAGGCGGCCACACTTTGTAACCAGCAGGCGGTCCCCGCTGCGCCGCAGGCCGGGGCCGCATACTACGCGTAATCGCGAGCGCGCCCCAGCATTAAGGCGCAAAGGTCGCTCCCCCGCACCACCAGGGCCTTCCACGTCCTCCTGTTCCGGCAGCAGCAGCTCCTCACCCGGCAGCACCACCTGATCGAGTACTCTGCGCGCAGCTCGTGCCCTGCCACCCCCGAGCGATTCAGCCGCAATAGGCACAGCTTCGGCCATTCCCAAAGCCGCCGAACTTCACTTCCGGTACCCAGTTTCCGTTTCCTGCTCCACGTCCAATCCCCAATCCACTCAGGGTTTTCCGTTTCCGGCAGTTGCGGTCCACCCGACTTCGACTTTGGTCCATCTAATTTGGTCTTTGTCAGGCTGGCTGTCGTCCTCCGCCTCTTCCAGTGGTACTGTGTCTCTACCGCTCATCCATCTTGCAGCCTGTCCGTGGGTGGGTGTGATAAATGCGCAGCTTGAGTAGATTGATGAGCCTCCACCTAGGGTTCCTTGAGAACCCTGGGAGCTGTGCAGAAGGACTAAGGCAATTTAAGTTGGCTGGGCCCATTGGCCCTCCCTGTGAGCTTCGCTCTCAGGCAGCTGACTGAAAAAAAGTATTTTTCAAAATAAAACCTTTTTTGTTATTTCCAGAGTGGAAAACAAGAATAAAATCAGGAAATAATTTTATTGGTCTTGCCTGTTATGGGGTGCAACTTAACAAACCGATCACCACTGAGAAGCCCAAATTTGAGTCTTCATTAAGCTGGCTGGCTAGCTGTCTCACACAATGCTCCAAAAATGACTATTGGGCGAACAGCCCCCATGGTAGGGTTGCAGGGGTTCTTATGCCAAAAATCACATCAATCATAAGTGTCTTGCTATGATTCAAAATTACAAACTTACTTTTTTTTATTTTTATTTTTTGTACCGGGGATTGAACCCAGGGACACTCCACCACTGAGCCACATCCCCAGCCCTATTTTTGTATTTTATTTGGAGACAGGGTCTCACTAAGTTGCTTAGGGCCTGGCTAAGTTGCTGAGGCTGGCTTTGAACTCGCGATCCTCCTGACTCAGCCTCCCAAGTGCTGGGATTACAGGTATAGGCCACCAGGCCCAGCACGAACTTACATTATGAAATCATTAGCAGAGGGGGAAGTGTGTCAAAATGACCCTTACCTAGGTACAAACTAAAGAATGCCTACTAACATCCACACTATCATTGTTGACGTCACCACTCATATGGTGCATTGTTAGGAGAAATAGGAATCAAAAGAGAAAAATATTTCATCACATAAGAATTGTCATCTTGTATTGCTAAACATGTCATGCTAGCTGTGCATGGTGGCACACGCCTGTAAGCCAAGCGACTTGGGAGGCTGAGTCAGGAGGATCGCGAGTTCACAGCCAGCCTCAGCAACTTAGCGAGACCCTTAGCAACTCAGTGAGACCCTGTCTCTCAATAAAATACAAAATAGGGCTGGGATGTGGCTCAGTGGCCGAGTGTCCCTGAGTTCAATCCCTAGTTCAAAAAAAAAAAAAACCAACATGTCATGCTAAGTAACTGATGATAGGTGCAGAGGTGGGTTGTTCCCATGGGAGAAACTAAGCAATTGTTGATGGGTATAGAGGTGGGACATTCCCATGGGAGAAGCTCATTTCCTACATAACATAGAGTCTCAGAGCAAAATGGAGTCTGTTTAGTCATTGCCCATATAGCCTGGCCTGTAGCATTTCTATGGAGCCAAATCTGTCAGCCCGTCGCATTCCCCACTGGTTTTATGTACATAATTAAATCATTGATTACAGGTGGTTGTAGTAGGTGTGTAACACCATTAGTTTAACAGATTAGATTTTATCTCTAACATATTTAGGTAAACAGTTTATCATGCATGGCCCGATTAAAGTAGTTAACCAGGGGAACCAAGAGAATAGATTGTGCTACCAATTTGCCTCAGGTTTTCAGTTTTTCCTCCCTTTTTTGAGTCTTTTTTTTTTAATCAAAATAAACTATCACTAATGATACCTGAGTGGTTAGTATAGCAACAACAGGGCTCCCCTAAGGCCATACATAATCCTCCTAGTTTTTTTTTTTTTTTTTTTGAACCAGGGATTGAATTTAGGGACACTCGGCCACTGAGTCACATCCCCAGCCATATTTTGTATTTTATTTAGAGTCAGGGTCTCACTGAGTTGCTAAGGGCCTCGCTAAGTTGCTGAGGCTGGCTTTGAACTCGAGATCCTCCTGACTCAGCCTTCCAAGTCGCTTGGATTACAGGCGTGCGCCACCATGCCTGGCTTAATCCTCCTAGTTTTAAAAACAGGAAATTTAACCTTTTGTTTTGTAAAACTACCTCAGCAAGTGAATCAAGGGAATTTTTTAAGTGGCTTACAGAGTTTTTTAATTTACTTAAGTCCAGATCTATTTGTCTAGTTAAAGTTTTGAAATTTTGGATTCCTGTAATGAGGGCAATGGTCCCTACAGCTGTGGAGCCAGTTATACTTATTTCCACTAGGAGGGGAATTAAGACAGGGGCTGCTCATTTAGATATTAGCCCTTTCTTTCCACCCCATTATAATAGTACACCTGGAAAATGACGTGAACAGTAACACAGAATTCATTTCATTTGGTAATCTCAAAAAGTTAAAGAGCCAGGCATGGAGTTACTCCTGACGTAGTCCAAGCAAGAGAAAAAGACATGATTAACATTTTTCAGTCTTATCTTTAGAGGGTGGTTGGGGTCTTTGAGGACTGTCCATTTTTCTGTTGTCTTGACTCAGATGTGATAAGTCCATGTTGTAAGGTCCCCTCCATTTCAGCCGGGCTTTAGTCTTTCTTTCTGGAATCATTTGATGTAGATGTAGTCTCCTGGCTGTAATGGGTGTTGGAAATCAGTGGTCTCTTAGTTCTCTTGTACGTTGAACCTGTTGGTGAGACTTAACAACAGGTTGGAACAGGAATCGGTTATCTTGGTAAGGGTGGAGGAAGGGCTCTGGAAGCATTAACATTTTAATTTCTCAGAGGTCATTTGCCTCCAACTTTCTGAACCCGAACTGGCCTTTATTTTTGTGATCCAACCCAATTACCTATCTATATTGACTGTCTTTTAAATTTTATTACCCTTTTAATTTTAGGGACTTCTTACTCCTGTAGGGGAAAAGGGCAAAGACTGCTCTTGCTGCTTCAAGCATATGGGGTGGGGCAAGCAGTTTGAAGTTCCTTTTTAGAATTTGGGTCTATCTAGGTGTAAAAATCAGGTTCTATGAAAGAAACAAGAAAACATAAGTACAAAATAAATAGCATCTGGAACATGTCAATGAATATCATAAAGATGATAGAAATTAATGATCTCTTACCAGGAAGTAGAAGAACTGAGACATTATTCCCATAACAAGGTCTAACAAAGCCTAACAAGGCTGGAGAGGATAAGGCCTTTATTTGTAAATCTTTCACACTGTTGGAGTTATCAGGAATGTAAACACAGCATTTAGTTAAGTTACCTAATGTTATCTGATTTTTGTAAAATATCTTTTTATTGGCATGACCTCTGTGTTTAGTAGAGATCCCTTTATTTTTGTTACCTAGGGCTAGAGAATCATACTAGCAAACATTGATTAAGTCTACCTGTATCGGGGGTTAGGAAGATCTATAGGCCTTAAACTGACTAAAACTTATAACTCTGGCAGTTTCTTTTGATAGTTATCAGGCATTTTTGTCTAAGAATCTTTTTTGTCACCTCCAGTTTTACTTATTTGGGGGGGCTATAACACAAGTGTACATCTCAAGTTACATTAAAATAACTATTATTTTGTTTTGTAAAAGTTCAGGAATGACTGAGTTTTGGTTTTAACTGTTTTTGCTAGGTGTTTAAAATCAAGCTGCTCAAATTGACCTTGTTCCTATCTGTTGTTAAGAGTCAGCTGAGTTCCCACAGGGGTCACTCATGGGGAACTTGAGAGCAGACTCTTAGCTTCTTTAGTGCCATTCACTAGCTAGGGTCTTCTTGATGAGGTGGCTTCCTTTGGAAGCATTAAGGATGTCTCCCTTTTTCAAAGATTCTCTCTGTAGCAGGTGCACTGATTGACTTTTTCATCCTCTAGTGGTCTCATCAATCTCCCTGATCAGGAGGTCGTGTGGCCCAGAGTTGCAAAGCTCCTTACAGAAGTTCTCTTGTTCCCTCGGTTCAGGCTGACTCTGAGGGAAAGAGCCAAATATTAATTTTCTTGGCCCCTTTATTTTAATCTCAATCTTTAAGACTTCATCTTAAACATCTAGCGAAAGTTAGTCTCACCAGTCATACAGTAAGAGTACTGGACTTTAACTTTAATGTCCATGACTTTATAGTTATTTACCCACTTTTATTTACTTGGGGTCTATATTATCTGTCCTATAGGTGATTGGCTTATTATATCAAATTAATTTAGATTGTTCTTGAAGCAGTACCTCTGTAAAACATTAATCAGTAACAGTTACAGAATTTACAAGGAAAATACAAAATGGAATTAACAACAGTAAAAACATATTTAGTTGTGTAATAGCTATCTTAAATTTTGACTGAGCTATATATTATATCTTCTGTTTGAAATCACAGTAATTTTACAACCAAAAAAACCCAGTCTTTTGAATATAACTTTAAATGAGCTGAAGTCTGACATTTTTGGAGGCACTGTAGCATGTAGTTACGTGGGAGGGAGAGCCTTATCTCAGGTAAGGTGGGGCTCTTCATAAATCTTAGGTAAAGTGGTCTAGTTCTGAAGTTGATCACTGTCCTTTTTTTAAATATCATTTTATAAAGTTTACATATGTTGTTTCCTAAGTTCATGTGAATGTTAGTTAACACAATGTGATATTACATCTAAAACATGAATCAAAGAAAACTGAGAGAGCTTTTAACTTTCCTTTTGTGTAGTAAAGTGGCAAAATGTTTTCATGTTTTATGATATTAACCTTTAAACAGATCAGGCTCTCATTATCTTTTAGAAATACATTTACATTTTTATCCCAGTGTAGAAGGTAACATAAGGTTCAGGTCTAGTTACAGAACATTAAATGATATAAATAAATCTCCAATAAAATTTACTATTTTTATAAGTTTAAAATTACCATTATAGACTATTTTAGTTTGCAGAATAGCAGCTTAATAAATTTTCTGCTTTAAAAACTTGTATACCTGGAAGATATGGACACATTTAGTATGCCATACTGATGTTTTTATATTAACTAAGTTTAGCTTTAAAGGAAATTTAGACTTTGTAATATAGCACAATACTCTAAAATTATAGTTGCTGTTTAACAAGAGTTGTACACACCCCCAATTTTTAAGACTAGTTGTTCTAGTGAATAAAACTTAACAGACATAATGTTAAGAGCAAATTAATGTTTTAAGAATTATTGGTTATTTTAGCATATAGACTGAACTTTGGTTTATATCATTACATTAATATTTGACCTTAGGAAAAACCTTCATTGTTTTAACTGTTGTGTTACATATATATATATATATATATGTATATATACATACATATATATATATGGGGAGTGTATATATAATATAAAAATAAACTTTTAAAATTTACCCTTAATTTACACTCTTTTAATCACTTATTTAGACCCTCTTGTTGTTTACTTAGATGTATTACAGCTTTATTTTATCACATAAAGACTTTTTTACCTAGAAACATTTTTTACTAAATATATTTTTATACCTAAAACCTTTTAATTTTTTTAATCTGTTGATTCTCTTTATTATACTCTGAAACAACCCTTGTAAATTTCTGAATTTAGATAAATTATTCTATTTTAACAAGATGAAATATTTAGTTATTTATAGAACTTTATTTGAAATGTAGTTGAAACTTTTGAACCCTTTATATAGAATAATACCGGTTGGAACTTTTAGTAACCTGGTTTTTAGTGATAACATAAAGTAATTTTGAACCCTCTTTTTATTTTCCAATTTATGAAAACACCAAAAATGTTTTAAGAATGTTACCCTATGGAATTTAATGAATTAAGAGTATTTGATGTTATATTTAACAGTTAGCATTTTAATTTTTCAACCAATCAGATGTCTCTAACAAATATATCCATGATCAATCCTATATATGTCAAATCTAATTTAGTTATTTTGTTATTTTTTTAAACCAAGATATCAGAGAAGTGTATTAGTGGGCAGCATCAGTCATTTCATCCCTATTGAATAAAAATCTAGAAACAATGGATTGACCACCTAGAAACAAAACTGTGTTAGTAACTTGAAAGCCAAACTTTTGTTTGTCCAATTTAAAAACCTTTTAAATCATGTGAATCAAAGGCATTTGGATCCATTTTTAAAAATTTTTAATTTATGAGCTCATATATCAATTTTGGTACCAAACATACGTAGATGTGACAATACACCAATGTGCATATACATAAAATAAACAGATGGACAAAGACCTTATAGCTTATATTTTAAAACCCATTAGATTGAGATTTAACCCTTGTAAATTGACCTCTAAATGAAACAGAAATTAACCTAGGCGCACCAGATTGAAATTGTACTCAAAAAATAGAATTTTAAGTCTTTTTGGCCTCCATCCTGATGTGGTCCCACTCATCAGAGATGAAAAGAATTAAGAGAATGTAGACAAAGGTTATGCCCTATCCCTCCCTGAAAGAGTTTCCCCAAGAGACAGTAAAGGAGCTTGCTTCCATTGGTCTCCTTGGGAGAGCCCCCTCAGGTTGGGGTCTTGTTCTAAATAGGTTTTTCTGGTCTCTTGGATGGCAGCCATCAAAATTTTAGCCTGGCATTTTGGTGGACCAACTCCAATAGTTGGGAGTTCCTGTTGGCAGCAGTTTACATTTTAATGTAAGCTTTAGTGAACATAGTTAAAAACCTTTTTAACCATTTTTTTTTAATTTGAATGTAAGACATTTGATCAGGATGTTCAGGCTGCCCAAAGACAATTTGATGGTACCCTGAGGGGGCCATTTGACCGTGAAAGTTAACTATTCTCTCTCACAGAATTAGAGAGAGAAAAGACGTCACAGCAGGTCCGGTAGTCAGCGGCCCTCCTCTGGAATTCCTGGAAATTGGTTAATATGCATTGAAGGGGGTACATGACAAACACTCAAAGGCAACAAAAACCAGAAAAAGACGAACAAACACAGAACAGGTAAGACGCCAAAGACAATGACAAATGGCCACTCCAGATTCCTGACCAGAAGACCTGGGCAACGTCTTGCCACCGGCAACAGTCCTGGACTCGGGAAGTAATGCTTCATCCAGCTTCCCTCAGAATCCCCACATACAGATACGCCATAACAGACTTAATAACAGACTGTTCACCACTGGGAAGTCCAATTTGAGAGTCTTTATTAAGCTGGCCAGCTGACTGTCTCACACAATGCCCCAAAAATGGCTATTGGGAGAACAGCCCCAACCATAGGGTTGCAGGGCTTCTTATGCCAAAAATCACATCAATCATAAGTGTTGCTATGATTCAAAGTTACGAACTTACATTATGAAATCATTAGCAGAGGGGGAAGTGGGTCAAAATGACCTTTACTTAGATACAAACTAAAGAATGCCTACGAACATCCATACTATCATTGTTGACATCACCAATCACATGGCGCGTTGTTTAAGAGAAATAGGAATCAAAAGAGAAAAATTTTTCACACATAAGAACTGTTATTTTGTATTGCTAAACATGCATGCTAAGTAACTGATGATAGGTACAGAGGTGGGTTGTTCCCATGGGAAAAACTAAGCAAATGTTGACGGGTACAGAGGTGGGGCATTCCCATGGGAGAAGCTCATTTCCTACATAACATGGAGTCTCAGAGCAAAATGGAGTCTGTTTAGTCATTGCCCATATAGCCTGGCCGGGAACATTTCTATGGAGTCAAATCTGTCAGTCTGTCACATTGCCCATTTGACTTGCTGTGCTGTCAACTATAGTTATAATTCTGTATGATGGTCTGACACGAAATAGACAATATGCCAATACCTGATTGATGAGGCAAGTATGTCTTTCTCACTAGACCCTCCTCAATGTTACCTTTTCATATGCATAAGTTATTCCTACATGGCCTGAGAAAATAACTAAAAGCCTTGTTGCTACGTGCTCTGCATCACACCTTTGGTTGCACAAATGAGAAACACCTGAATCCCAAATCCACATTAGGGGTATTTCAGGGCTTACAGTTTTCTGACTTTTGGGGGTTCTTATTTGAAATCACCATTTTCTCAGTTAACTGACATCTTCAACTAATGCTTGATCAAATTCCCTGAAGTGGTGATAGCTCCCAGAGATTGAGAGGGCAGGACTCTGACCCATGGATCTTAACTACTGCCCAGCTCTTTGCTTCCAATGTGAATTTTTAATTTTTTTATGTTTAAGACAGACGTCTTATCACTAACGCCTCCTCCAAATTTGACAAGGTGCTGTGGAGTCATTTTCCCTGGGCATGAGAAAAGACCAACTGAAATATAACTTGTTTTGCAATCAGATTGTTGAAATACCTGTTTTATTTATTCACCCTGGTGGGAATGTGAGTTCACTGGGCAGAGATGATATAAATTGTGCTTCTCTATTCCCGCACTCCATCCCAACTCCAGAGGGCCTGGAACTAGTAGGAACTAGTGGCCAAGCTCACCGAGATTAAGGGTAGTTCAAAGCGATGCCTGAGGGTGATCAATGACCTCAGGTCCCACTGAGGAAACAAGGGAGGTCTCTCATGTTCCCTGAACTATCCCTCAGCATCTCCCCACTTAACAGTTACTAGTGGAGTCCGAGCCCTGCCAAACCCGCTATCCTGTGGCATGTGGCGCTCTACCCAGCCCTCCTTGGCGGGAACGCAGGGGCGGGGTCACCCAGACGCCGGAAGCTCGGGGGCGGCACCAGCGCCTCCCGGGTACCACCCACCCCATCCGCCCAGAGGAACCCGCGCACCGGAAGGGCGCCTGCTCACACTAGAGTGCCGAGCGCCGCCATGTCGGTGCTTCGCTGCCTCGGTGCCTTGAGGCAGCTGGTGAGTTGGAGCGCGTGGGGTGGGGCGGCGGAATTCCTCCCGCGTGCACTAGGTGGGATCCCGAGGTCCAAGGACCTGTGGGCGGCCCCAGGCTGCCTCCTTGGACTTAGAGGCGCACAGGCCTGCCGTAGTGCCCATGGGGTTGAGGTTACAAAGTTTGGGTTTTGGAACAAAACGTGCTCCCTTTTCTGGTGGTAAAAGTGGCCGTGATGATTGGGAAATAAAGAGAAAATCAGAGGCCAGAGGCTGGTTGGCTTGTGCAGGCGGCGGGCAAGCTTCGGCCCTGGGGCCCATGGGATGGCCCAGGTGAATTAGGCCTATTTTTTTGTTGGGCTCATAATTTTGAAGCTCTGCTATCAAGGCTCTGGACTTCGATGCCTTTGGCTTTCATCTGAGCATAGCTGAGTATTTCCTACAGGGAAATGATCCAGTGGTTTTCTCGGAAAGCTTGGACCTGACTGAAACCTTCCAGATTTTTTCCCAGAAATTACTTTTCAGAAATTTTTGTTACTTTAGAAGTTGGAAAGATGACTTCTCAGAGCTGCTTTTCACTGGTTACTGATAAAGTGGAGCGTGGTTTTTTTTTGTTGTTGTTGTTTTGTTTTTGCTTTCAGACAACACTACTTGAGCAGTTGCTTTGAATAGGAATTGAGCAGGTTGGGCAGCTGAATCCTGGTCCCTGCCCTGGGAGAGTTCATTGTCTCTGCAGGAAGATACTCGGTGTTACGGGGCTGAAACCACCTGATTAGAGCAATCTCATGTACCCAGTACAGAGAATGCAATGGTTATTGCTACTTGGGAAGGTTTGAGGGATAGGGGTCAAGATATGTGTCCAAAAGGAGGCATAAGAAAGAAAGAGCTTAAAATAGTAACAATTGCATGTGAACATTGTGGGTCATGATACTATTATAGGACTATACACATTGAGTGCTTTCGTATACCAGGCCCAAACATATAGGAGAACATGAAAAAGCATAGTGTCTATCAAGGTGTATTCAAGGAGAAAAAAAAAATCACACAGTACTTTGAAAAGGAAGGTTTAATATAAAGAATTAGTAACTAGAACAGGACATGGTGGTGCACGCCTATAATCCCAGCGGCCGGGGAGGCTGAGGCAGGAGTATCCTGAGTTCAAAGCCAGCCTCAGCAATATAGAGGCACTCAGTAACTCAGTGAGACCCTGTCTCTAAAATAAAATATGAAAATGGGGCTGGGGATGTGGCTCAGTGGTTGAGTGCCCCTGAGTTCAATCCCTACTACCAAAAAAAAAAAAAAATCTGAACTAAATAGGACATTAGAATAATGAGAGAATGGCTAGTAAGAAGGGACATTAAAGAGTATAGAAATAAGCCAGGTGCAGTGACACATGCCTGTAATCCAAGATACTTGGAAGTCTGAGGCTTCACATGTGAAGCTAGCCAAAATAAGAAGGGCTGTAAATGTAGCTTAGAGGTACAGCACCTGTGGGTTCAATTTCCAGTACTACAAAGAAAGAATGGGAATAGCAGATATAAAGAACGACCATTACCTCTACTGTGGAGATGGAGTACCCAAAGAAGAGCTCCATCCCTTCCCATCTAGAAGTGATCAAGATCTTTTTGGAACAGGTATGGCCATGGCTCATTAAATAGCATCAAGTGACTGGGAATATGCCAGTGAAACTTTATACAAATCCACCCTCCAGAACTTTGTTGCCACTTCTAAAATGCTGAAGAAAGTTACTCATTGGGAGGGAGCTCCTGGAAGCCTCTGCCACAAAGCTTCCCAACAGAGTGCCAGGGAAAACTTTGTGCTGGGTGTTTTTGGTTACCAAGCAAAGCAGGAGCAGGTATTGGAGAAGCTGCTGAGCTATAGGAATACTACTGAGTACATTTGATCAAGAAGAAAATCCCATTTCTTCTTCAATGTCTCTTTAGGGCATTCTACCAATAAATAGTTTATTGTCATGATAGGAACAGAAAAAATTATTTTAAAGTCTCAGATGCATTTTCTCAGAGCAGGCAGTGAAGGGTGATTTTGATGCTGAGAGGCAGTACATTGATGAGGTTGTAAGAGTCAACTCATCAATAACAACAGTAAGATGGAGTCTGCCCAGGCCTAGATGGCCTCACTGATGAATAATATCACACATTTAAAAAAGAATCTTGGTAGTTGTGGATAAAGCATTTGACAAACTGTGATTTAAAACAAAAAAACTAAAGTAGGACTAGAAAGGAACTTCCTTCATCTGATGAAGGGCATCTACTAAAAACCCACAACTAATATCATGTACGTTACAACTAACAAGTTCCATGAGGTGTTAGGATTCAAAAATCAATTGTGGGCTGGGGTTGTGGCTTAGTGGTAGAGCGCTTGCCTAGCATGTGTGACACCCTGGGTTCGATTCTCAGCACCACATAAAAATAAATAAAATAAAAGGGATACGGTGAATTTTTTAAAAAATCAGTTGTATTTCTATACATGTGACATGAACAACCCAAAATGAAATTTTAAAATTCCATTTATAGTAGTATCAAAGAGAATAAAACTCTACTGTCATGTATAACTACTTAGAACAAATAAAAAATTAAAATATAAAAAATAAAATATATACATATAAAAAAAGAGAATAAAACATTTGGGAATAAATTTAACAAAAGACCTACCAAATTTAAACTCTGAAAACTATAAAACTTTGAAATGAAGAAGATGCAAATAGTTGGAGATGATCCCTATGTTCATAGATGAGAAGAATCAATATTGTGAAGACAATAATACTATCCAACTTTGTATATAGATTTGACCTAATCCCAGTCACAGTCCCAAATGGCTTCATGGCAGAAACTGACAAACTATTCCTAAAATTTATATGAAAATCTAAGGGAGCTAGATTCAAGATGGTGGACTAGAGGGAGGCTGCGTTCCTTGTGGCTCCATAACTCAGGATTCAAACAGGAAAATCTGTTTCTCAGTGAAGCAGTCTTTACTCCTCATTGATCCCCTGCTGTTTTGCACATCTGTCTACCTCGATCACCTGCAGTCTACCAACATAGTGACTACATTTGAGTGCAGATTGCTCACTGACTGCAGCCTGTCATCTGTCACTTGCCTGTTTGCCTGCCTCTGGCCTGCCCATTGCCTGCCTTTCGCCTACCCATCACCCACCAACCAAGGTTCATCTGCTGATCCTCCGCCAGTAGCCTTCAGAGTCTGCAGACCATCAGTGGATCGCCAGCTGCCTGTTGTTGCCTGTAAGTCCACTGTCACAGTACCCGCAGGTTTGGTTACACGTGCCTGCTGCCATTTTGGGAAAAAAAAAAAGTCAGGAGCTGCAGGACTGCCGACCTGATTGACAGCATCCTGTCTCTAGGACACCCAGCTTGACTGACAGCACACCACCTCCAGGGGCCCAGCCTGACTGACTGCACCCTACACAGACTCAGCACCCACGCCCTGCACTGCATCTCCCCATTTGCCAACATGTTTGGAAGCCAGTGCAGCCATCTTGGATTATCCGTGAAGGGGAAACTGTCATTAGGTGGGGCAAATCCCATCCTGAGACGCCTGCTGGAGACTGGGGGCTCATTGTCAGGTACCTCTCATGCCTCAGGCTACTAAAGACTGGGAGGTTTGAATAGTATATGACTCTTATAGTGTAGATTTTTTTTCTCCTTTGTGAAAGCTTTTAAATTTTCATTTCTTCACTTTTCTTGCTCTCTACTTTCCTTTTGTTTACCTATTTCCTCAAGGACTTTTTCTCACTTTTCTCATGCTAACAACCAATTTCTTTTGACTATACTTTCACTCTTCCTATGATCTAGAACTTCTTCATACTCTTTACTTACACTGTTACCAGTTACATCCTACACCCCTCCCGGTCCTCTTTGTCCTCCATTAGAAACTGCAGTCCTCATTGCAAATCTGTTTGTTATACTGTAGATAATAATTGAACTCATCCTATTTATTATGACAATATTGTAACAATACTGTAACAAAAAGACTACTGTAACAATAGTCTTCATAGGGGCTATTTGGTTTACAGCTGCATATTGTCTGTACTGGGTGTTGCTAATATTGATCTCCCTTTTTTTTTTTTTTTTTTTTTTTTTT
>JAJEJO010000081.1:881016-936310 GCA_020662805.1 Glaucomys volans
GGGGCCTCCATGGGAAGACTCAAAGACTGAGGGATGGAATTACCCTTTTTTTTTTTTTTTTTTTTTTTTTTGTGGAACCAGGGATTGAACTCAGGGACACTCGGCCACTAAGCCACATCCCCAGCCTTATTTTGTATTTTATTTAGAGACAGGGTCTCACTGAGTTGCTTAGGGCCTCGCTAAGTTGCTGAGGCTGGCTTTGAACTCATGATCCTCCTGCCTCAGCCTCCCGAGTCGCTTGGATTACAGGCGTGCGCCACCACGCCCGGCTTGATCTCCCTCTTAAAGAAGAGGTTTCAGAAAATTATAGGGTCACTGCAAAGCCTATAAGACAGAAACTGTAATACCCTAGATCTGCATTGCTAGAGGGGAAGATACATGAACAACATGAAAATACAAGGGAGGAAAGTGTTCCAAGCAAACAAAGATTCTACACTAATAGAATCCAATGACAGCATGGTAGAAGAAATGCCAGAAAAGGAGTTCAGAATATACATGATTAAAATGATCAGAGAAGCAAATGATGAATTAAGAGAGCAAATGCAGGCAATGATTGACCATTCCAGTAAGCAGCTGAAAGAGCAACTACAGGAAACAAAAGGTCACCTCAACAAAGACATAGAGATTCTGAAAAAGAACCAAACAGAAATCAAATTGAAGGAAATGAAGGAAACAACAAACCAAATTAAAAACTCAATGGAAACCATAACCAATAGACTAGATCACTTGGAAGATAGAACCTCAGACAATGAAGACAAAATATTGAATATTGAAAATAAAGTTGCCCAAACAGAGAAGATGGTAAGAAATTATGAATGGAGCTTACAAGAACTATGGGATATCGTGAAAAGACCAAATTTAAGAATTATCGGGATTGAGGAAGGCACAGAGATACAAACCAAAGGAATGAACAACCTATTCAGTAATATCAGAAAATTTCCCAAATCTAAAGAATGAAATGGAAATTCAACTATAGGAAGCTTACAAAACACCAATGCATGAAATTACAGCAGATCCACACCAAGACACATTATAATGAAAATGCCTAATGTACAAAATAAAGATAGGATTTTAAACGCTGTGAGAGAAAAGAAACAGATTACATATAGGGGAAACCAATACGGATATCAGCAGATTTCTCAGCCCAGACTCCAAAAAGCTAGAAAGGCTTGGAACAATATATTTCAAGCTCTGAAAGAACATGGTTGCCAACCAAGAATCCTATATCCAGCAAAGCTAACCTTCAGATATGAAGACAAAATAAAATCCGTCCATGACAAACAAAAGTTAAAGGAATTTACACATAGAAAGCCTGTGCTACAGAACATTCTCAGCAAGATATTCCATGAGGAAGAAACGAACAACAACAATGTCAGTCATCAGAGGGAGGAACTATCCTAAAAGAAAAGCCAATTAAAGGAGAAACCAAGTCAAGTTAAAAACCAAATCTAAGCCAAAATGACTGGGAATACAAATCATATCTCAGTAATAACCCTGAATGTTAATGGCCTAAACTCATCAATCAAAAGACATAGACTGGCAGACTGGATTAAAAAGAAAGACCCAACTATATGTTGCCTTCAAGAGACACATCTCATAGAAAAGGACATTCACAGACTAAAGGTGAAAGGATGGGAAAAAACCTACCACGCACACCGACACAGTAAAAAAGCGGGGGGTTTCCATCCTTATATCAGATAAAGTGGATTTCAAGCCGAAGTTAGTGAGAAGGAATAAAGAAGGACATTTCATACTGCTTACAGGAACCATAAATCAAGAAGACATAATGATCACAAATATTTATGCCCCAAACAATGGTCCATCCATTTATATCAAACAAATCCTTCTCAATTCCAGGAATGAAATAGACCAAAGCACAATAATTCTGGGTGACTTTAACACACCACTGTCACCACTGGACAGATCTACCAAACAAAAACTAAACAAAGAAACCATAGAACTCGATAACACAATCAATAACTTAGACTTAACAGACATGTATAGAATATTCCATCCATCAATGAGCGAATACTTTCTTCTCAGCAGTACATGGCTCCTTCTCTAAAATAGACCATATATTATGCCACAAAGCAGCCCTTAGTAAATGCAAAAAGTAGAGATACTACCTTGTATTCTATCGGATCATAAGGGAATGAAATTAGAAATCAATGACAAAATAAAAAACAGAAACTAGTCCAACACCTGGAGACTAAATAGTATGCTATTGAATGAACATAGATAACAGAAAACATCAGGGAGGAGATAAAAAAAAATCTTAGAGGTAAATGAGAATGATGATACAACATATCAAAAACTCTGGGACACTATGAAAACAGTACTAAGAGGAAAATTCATTGCATTCAGCGCATTCAAGGAAAGAATAAAAAGTCAACAAGTCAATGACCTAACCTTACATCTCAAAGCCCTAGAAAAAGAACAGAACAACACCAAAAGTAGTAGAAGACAGGAAATCATTAAAATCAGAGCTGAAATCAATGAAATTGAAGCAAAAGAAACAATTCAAAAAATTGACAAAACAAAAAGTTGGTTCTTTGAAAAAGTAAGCAAAATAGATAAACCCTTAGCCACACTAACAAAGAGAAGGAGAGAGAAAACTCAAATTACTAAAATTTGTGATGAAAAAGGAAATATCACAACAGACACCATTGAAATACAAAACATAATTAGAAGCTACTTTGAAAACCTATACTCCAATAAAATAGGAAATCTTGAAGACATCAACAAATTCCTAGAGACGTATGATCCTCCCAAACTGAACCAGGAGGACATGTACAATTTAAACAGATCAATTTCAAGCAATGAAATAGAAGAAGACATCAAAAGCCCACCAACCAAGAAAAGCCCGGGATCAGATGGATTATCAGCTGAGTTCTACAAGACCTTCAAAGAAGAACTTATACCAATACTCCTGAAAGTATTTAATGAAATAGAAAAAGAGGGAACCCTTCCAAATTCATTCTACGAAGCTAGCATCACTCTGATACCAAAACCAGACAAAGACACATCTAGAAAAGAAAACTTTAGGCCAATATCTCTGATGAATATAGATGCTAAAATCCTCAACAAAATTCTGGCAAATCACTTACAAAAACATTAAGAAGATAGTGCACCCCAATCAAGTGGGGTTTATCCCAGGGATGCAAGGTTGCCCAATAAATGTAATTCATCACATCAATGGACTTAAGGTTAAGAACAATATGATTATTTCAATAGATGCTGAGAAAGCATTTGACAAAATACAACAACCCTTCATGCTCAAAACACTAGAGAAAATAGGGATGGTAGGAACATACCTGAAGATTGTAAAGGCTATTTATGCTAAGCCCACTGCCAACATCATTCTTAATGGAGAAAAACTAAAAGCATTCCCACTAAAAACTGGAACAAGACAGGGATGCCCACTGCCACCACTTCTATTCAACATTGTGCTGGGAATGCTAGCCAGAGCAATTAGATAGACCACAGAAATTAAAGGTACACGAATAGGAAAAGAAGAACTCAAGCTGTCACTATTTGAGGATGACATGATCCTATATTTAGAGGATCCAAAAAACTCCACCAGGAAACTTTTAGACCTAATTAATGAATTTAGCAAAATAGCAGGATATAAAATAAACACACATAAATCAAATGCATTTATCTACATAAGCGGTGAATCATCTGAAAGTGAATTGAGGAAAACAACTCTGTTCAAAATAGCCTCAAATAAAATAAAATATTTGGGAATCAATCTAACAAAAGAGGTTAAAAACCTCTACAATGAAAACTACAGAACGTTAAAGAAAGAAATTGAGGAAGACCTTAGAAGATGGAAAGATCTTCCATGTTCTTGGACAGGCAGAATTAATATAATCAAAATGGCCATACTTCCAAAGGTGCTATACAAAGTTAATGCAATTCCAATAAAAATTCCAATGACATTCTTCATAGAAATAGAAAAAGCAATCATGAAATTCATTTGGAAGAACAAAAGACCCAGAATAGCCAAAACAATCCTGGGCAGGAAGAATGATGCAGGAGGTATCACAATACCAGACCTTAAACTCTACTATAGAGCAATAGTTATAAAAACAGCATGGTATAGGCACCAAAATAGACAGGTAGACCAATGGTATAGAATAGAAGACACAGAGACAAACCCACATAAGTACAGTTATCTCATACTAGACAAAGGTGCCAAAAACATGCAATGGAGAAAATCGCCTCTTCAACAAATGGTGGTGGCAAAACTGGAAATCCCTCCCTATGCAATAAAATGAAATTAAATCCCTATATCTCACCCTGTATAAAACTCAACTCAAAATGGATCAAGGATCAAGGAATTAGACCTGAGACTCCTCACCACATAGAAGCAATAGTAGGCCCAATTCTTCTTCATATTGGCTTAAGACCAGACCACCAGAGCACAGGAAATAAAAGGAAGAATCAATAAATGGGACAGATTCAAACTAAAATGCTTTTTCTAAGCAAAAGAAACAATCAGTAATGTGAAAAGAGAGACTACAGAGTGGGAAAAAATCTTTCCCACACACACTTTATTTTTTTTTTATTTTTTTGTTTTTGTTTTTGTTTTTGTTTTTTTTTGGAACCAGGGATTGAACTCAGGGACACTCGGCCACTGAGCCATACCCCCAGTCCTATTTTGTATTTTATTTAGAGACAGGGTCTCACTGAGTTGCTCAGGGCCTCACCAAGTTGCTGAGGCTGGCTTTGAACTCGCGATCCTCCTGACTCAGCCTCCCAAGTCGCTTGGATTACAAGCGTGCGCCACCACGCCCGGCCCTTTAGACAGAGCTCTGATCTCCAAAGTTTATAAAGAACTTAGAAAACTTTACACCAAAAATGCAAAGAACCCAATCAATAAATGGGCTAAGGAACTGGGCAGACACTTCACAGAAGATGATATACAGGTGATCAACAAATATATGAAAAAGTGCTCATCATCTCTAGTAATTAGAGAAATGCAAATTAAAACCACCCTAAGATTTAATCTAACTCCTAGTAGAATGGCTATTTTCAGGAATACAAGCAATAATAAGTGTTGGCGTGGATGTGGGGAAAAAGGCACATTCATACATTGCTGGTGGAGTTGCAAATTGGTGCAGCCACTCTGGAAAGCAGTATGGAGATTCCTCAAAAAACTTGGACTGGAACCACCATTTGACCCCCTACCCCACTTCTAGGTTTATACCCAAAGGTCTTAAAATCAGCAAAGTATAGGGATGCAGCCACATCTGTATTCATAGCTGCTCAATTCACAATAGCTAGATTGTGGAACCAACCTAGATGCCCTTCAATTGAACAATGGATAAAGAAACTGTGGTATATATACACAATGGAATATTAGCCATAAAGAAGAATAAAACTGTGGCATTTGCTGATAAATGGGTGGAGTTGGAGAATATCATGCTAAGTGAAATAAGCCCAAAAAACCAAAGGCCAGATGTTTTCTCTGATCAGTGGATGCTGATACATAACGGGGGTGGGGGGTTTTTGGGGGGGATAAGAACAGAATGGAGAAAGTATGGATGGTGTAGAGGAAAATGGGACGAGAGGGGGTGGGGGAAGGAAAGATAGTAGACCGAGACAGACAGTATTACCCTATGTATATGTAAGATTATATGAATCATGTGAATCTACATTGTGAAAAAAAGGTATATTCCCTGCTGTATAATTATATCAAAATGGGTTCTACTGTCATGTATAATTAAAAAGAACAAAAAAAAAAATCTAAGGGACCCAGAATAGCCAAAACAATGTTGAAGAAGAACAGAGTTGGAGGATTTACATTTCTGATTTCAAAATTTACCACAAGTCTGCAGTAATAGAGACAGTGTAGTCCTAGAATAATCATTAGACGTAGGTCAGTGGAATAGAATTAAGATTATAGAAATAATCCCTTACATTTAATGCTCAACTGATTTTTGGCAGGGATACCCAGATGATTCAGTGGGGGCAAAAAACAGTCTTCAATAATTGATATTTGAACAACTGGATATCTACATGCAAAAGAACAAAGTTGGACCTCTATCTCAAACTACATACAAAAATTATTTCTAAATAGATCAAAGACCTAAATGTTAGAACTAAAGTTATAAAACTCTTGGAAGAAAATAGACAATTCTGATGGTAGTTTCTTAGACCTGACACCACTGAAAACACAAGCATTGAAAGAAAAAAATAGAAAAATGAGAGCTAATCAAAATTAGAACAAAACCCAATAGAATGGGAGAAAATATTTGAAGAATTATAGCTGATAAAGGACATGTATCTAGAATATATAAAGAACATTTACAAGTCAATAATAAAAATACAAATTTCCCATTTTATTTTGTTTGTTTGTTTGTTTGTTTGTTTGTTTGTTTTGTGGTGCTGGGGATTGAACCCAGGGCCTTGTACTTCCAAGGCAAGCACTCTACCAACTGAGCTATATCCCCAGCCCAAAATTTCCCATTTTAAAAGGATCCAAAGATATTTCTTCAAATAACATAGATAAATAAATAGCCAATAAACCCACAAAATATACTTACATTATTAGTCATCCAGGAAGTGTAAAAGTAAAACTACAATGAGAAACTATCTCAACCTCTCTAGGATAGCCATTATCAAAAAGTCAGTTTTAGAATGACCTAAAAGATCCTTTGTACCCATTTGCAATCAATTCCTGTTCCTACCCCAACTGCTAATTTTAGTTTCTGTCTCTATAGTTTGCCTCTTCTAGGTGTTTCATTTATATGGGATTGAATAATATATAGTTTTGGGTCTGGCTTCTTTCACTTCATTTTTTGAATTTTGTCCATATTTGTAGCATGTATTAATTAATTCTTTTTAAATTCTGAATGGTAGTATATTGTTTAGATAACACCACATTTTGTTTATCCGTTCATCAGCCTGTGGACTTTTGGCTTATTTCTCCTTTTTTCATTATGATTAATGCTATGAATATTGCATACAAGTCTTTGTGGGGAGGTATATGTTCATTTGTATTGAATAGATAGGTACTGAGTAGTAGAAATGCTGGACTATGTGATAAATTTACATTAGCTTCTTTAAAAACTGTCAAATTTCTCTAAAATGGCTGCACCATTTTACATTTATATCAGCACTGTATAAAGGTCCGTTTCTCTACATCTCAACATTTGTTATTGTCTGTCTTTTTGATTATGGCCATGCTAGTGGGCATGAAATATTATCTCATTGTGATTTTAATTTGCATTACCCTGATGTCTAATGTTGAGAAAATTTTCACGTACCTAATGACCATTTGTATGTCTTGTTGTTGTCATTGTTGTTGTTTTAATACTGGGGATTGAACCCTGAGACACTTTCACCACTGAGCTACATCCCCCAACCCTTTTTCTTTTCTTTGCAGTACTGGGGGTTGAACCCAGGGGTGCTGTACTTCTGAGTTACATTTACAGCCCTTATTTTGGCTCGCTTCACATGTGATCCTTCTGCCTCAGACTTCCAAGTATCTTGGATTACAGGCATGTGTCACTGCACCTGGCTTATTTCTCTACTCTTCAATGCTCCCTTAAGTTCTTACTAGCCATTCTCTCATTATTCTAATGCCCTATTTAGTTCAGAATTCTTTTTTTTTTTTTTTTTTTTTTTTGGTAGCAGGGATTGAACTCAAGGGCACTCAACCACTGAGCCACATCCCCAGCCCCATTTTCATATTTTATTTTAGAGACAGGGTCTCACTGAGTTACTAAGTACCTCGATGTTGCTGAGGCTGGCTTTGAACTCAGGATACTCCTACCTCAGCCTCCCCAGCTGCTGAGATTATAGGCGTGCACCACCATGCCCTGTTCTAATTCTTTATATTAAACTTTCCTTTTCAAAATGCTTAGGGCATTGCCAAATTGCAGAGGTTAGCCTCAAACTTGCAATCCTCCCTCAAAGTAGCTGTATCTCAAGGTCGTAAAAGCCACCTACTTACTGATGAGGGACACTGCTCTACGTCCAATTTCTTGCTGCATCATTGAGCTGACAGCAGGCCACATTTTGAACTTCCACATTCAGCTTCTCTTGAAAGTATATGAACCTGTGACAATACTAAGCTTGTATTCCCTCATGGTAGCTGAGTCATGGTTGCCCCCAGTGGAGGTGGATATAGTAATTCTGTTACTTCAGCCCTGCATTGCTGTGACAAAATACTTGAGATATATCAACTTAAAAGAAGATTTATTAGAGTTTAGGGTTTCAGAGGTTTCAGTCTGTAGCCTATGGTGAGGCAGTACATCATGGCAGGCAGCACTTTGTGAGAAAATCTGCTCACCTCATGGCATCCAGGAAGCAAAAAAAAAAAAAAAAAAAGGAAGGAAGGAAGGACCAGGGCATGCCATCAGTGACCTTCCAATAGGCTCCACCTCCTAAAGGTTCTACTACCAACCAGTAGCGCCACAGGCTGACTACTAAACCTTTAACAAATAAGTCTTTGGGGGACATTCCAAGTCCAAACTATAGCAGTAGTTTAGGGATAGTACCTGCAAGTCTCCACCAATAAGCCTAGTGAAATACTGACTCAACAAATAAAAGTTGTTCTTTTTATTGCTATTACAATGACTCAACAGTTCAGAATTAAAATTTTAAAAAGTATTTAGGGGAAAGTGGGGACCAGACCTGAGATTTATAGATAGACTTGGATGTAGAGGTTTTAAAGAAATACTCTTGAGTTGCCATCCTTGGCAGTGGGCTCGTCCATGCAGTATTGCACATGGTTCTGAGTGTGAACTCTGGAGCTGGATGCTTGGATCTGAATCCATGCTCTACCAGTCAAACACTTGGTAACTTTTTTATGCCTGTGCTTTCTCATTTCTAAAATGGAGAGAATAACAGTACCAACTTAACTTGAGTTTTGAGTAAATATATATAAAGCAACTTAGAATACTCTTAGATATACACTAAGCATTATATGAGTGTTTTCTGTTTATTTTAAAAACAAGGTTATATGGGTTGGGTATGGTTGCACACACCTGTAATCCCTGTGGCTTGGGAGGCTGAAGAAGGAGGATCATGAGTTCAAAGCTAGCCTCAGCAACTTAGCCAGGCCCTGAGCAACTCAGCAAGACCCTGTCTCTAAACAAAATGCAAAAAACGACTGGGGATGTGGCTCAGTGGTTAAGAGCCCCTGAGTTCAATCCCCAGTACAAAAAACAAAACAAAACAAGGTGATATGGTGGGAGTGCTTTACTCCTTGAGTACATTGTTTTCTTTGAATTATAGAAGTCTCCCTAAGTGAAAGGACCCATTTGCTTTCTTGGTTTCATTCTGATTCTTCTTGTGGATGCATGAGCTCTGTTTCAGGCATTATTAAATCTTCTCACATAGAAACTGAAACTGACTAGTCATTCTGATACCTCAAGGGACCCCTGAAGCAAGACCCCAGGAAATCTGCCAGGTATAAGTCTTGTCTCCTAATTCTGTCTCTTTTTATCTATGTGCATCTCCTTCTGTTACCAACTTTCTTCCCTGTTCCCCTACCTTGAGTCTTTTCTCCCCATCACAGTTGCTGCTTTCTCACAATTTCTGCCTCTAACTCGTTTGATGTGCTCATGGTACATCATGACTCTATCTGGCTTTGTTCTACTTTGTGACTTTTTAGCCCCAGACATCAATGCCTACTGCCTCACTTTTGGTTTCCCAGTCCAAACTTCCAATAGTATAGTATGTAGAGGCAGAGTGACTCAGATATTTGCACCACACTGGCTAGTGGATAGGGAAAACTGAGGTAACAGAGCTACAATATTTCTTAGCCTAGAACTTCCTCTTCAGTAGGAAGAACTTGCTGGTACAAAGATGAAACATCAGATATGAACATCAAAGAGATAGGTTCTTACATTAGATGGCATCCATGGAGAGTTCTCACATGGTGTGTTATTCAGCATTCTCCAGAGAAACAGAACCAATAGGAGCTAGATATAGATATAAAAGGACCTCTGTTATGAGACTGGCTTACACAATTATAGAGCATTTCCACTATCTGTGGTTTGCAAGCTAGAGAACCAGAAATGAAGGTGGTATAATTTCTTCTGGGTTGGAAGGCCTGCGAACCAATGGAGCTGATAATGTAACTCCCAGTCCAAGTCTGAAGATTGAGAACTGAGAATGGGAGCCACTGAGAACCAGGAACTGTGATGCCTAAGGGGAGGAGAAGATGGGCATTCTAGTTTAAGAAGAAAGAGTGATTCTGCCACCTTCTGCCTTTTTGTTCTATTAGGGATCAGATAGGATGATCCCTCCCACTTAGTAAGGGTGGATCTTCTTTACTCAGTCTACTTATTCAAATGGTAATTTTTTTTCTATAAACATCCCAACAGGTACACCCAGAAATAAGGTTTTAACAGCTATTTGGGCATCTCTTAGCCCAGTCAGATTAACCCAAAAAAGAAACTATCACAAGGGTGTGAGGGGAGCTGCCTAGAGCTTTTCTGTGTGTCTAGCATTTAAATATGTAAGCAGATGTCATTTGATAGGTTCACTGTATATCAGCAAGCTTTCCTTCATTCTGCAGTAGAGTCAATCAGGCCTGAGAGGGCTCATTTTCTGGGTATGAAAATGGCCTCCAGAAGGAGTGTGAGTTTTATAGTTCACAGTTAATCATTGGAAACTGCAGACGTGCTGACTGGACAGTCAGGGAACTAGGTTGTGTGGGTTAAAATTTTAACTCAGGAAGGCAGTGGTAAAAAGTTTGAAACTCATTGTTGCTGGGAGAGACAGGAGCTCAGATCCTGAGGAATGAAAACTCAAATCCCACCCATTGCCTTTCTTCTTCCTCTGGGATTCATTGTTTCCCAGAGCTTCACTATTTGCTTTTCTCCTTCCAGCACTTGTCAGCAATGAAGAATGGTAAAAGTCCAGGGCAAGCCGGGCGTGGTGGCGCACGCCTGTAATCCAAGCGACTTGGGAGGCTGACTCAGGAGGATTGTGAGTTCAAAGCCAGCCTCAGCAACTTAGCGAGGCCCTTAGCAACTCAGTGAGACCCTGACTCTAAATAAAATACAAAATAGGGCTGGGGATGTGGCTCAGTGGCCGAGTGTCCCTGAGTTCAATCCCTGGTTCAAAAAAAAAAAAAAAAAAAATGTTCAGGGCATTTTGGTATCTGCCTCTTCCCTTCAGGGCCCCTTGTGGTTAGGAAGGGATGCATGTTTGGTTTTGGTGGAGATTCTGAGGAGGAACCCAAGAAGGGATAAAAGTTTGCTTTTTCCCCTGGGGACCCATTGTTATTGGGAAAGGATTTACTGGAAGAGGTTTAATTAACATTTGGCTAATTTCCTTGCCTCCTTTTGAGCCACACCATCTTTTCATTTTTGCCTGGGGCTGTCTTGTAGGAATATTATTTTCCATAACCCTTAGGGTTAACTGACCAGACTGAACTTTCTAGAAAGTCACAATTCTTCAGTCTTCTTGTAGCATTCTTATAATTTTATAAAAGGCATGAGGGGCTGCCTAGTCAGATTTTTGTCTGTTTCACACTTTTCATTTAAATGTTATTTTGTTACCTTTTCTTTTTTTTAAATAAGAAACAGGACTACATAGTGGAGTTAGGCAGTTCTGAATTTTAATCCAACTCAAATATTTAGCTCTGTGTGTGACCTTTCTCATTCTTAGTTTTCATACTGACACTGGGTTCAATCCTTAGAACCACATAAAAAAAATAAATAAAGTTATAAAAAATGTTTATAAAAAGCATAAAGTTTAAAAAAAAAGGTAGAATTGCTGGAGTATTAGAGAATACACGAAAAAAAAAAAAAAAAAAAACTGGGTATAGCTGGGCACAGTGGCACACGCCTGTAATCCCAATAGTGCAGGGGGCTGAGGCAGGAGGATTGCAAGTTTGAGACCAACCTCGGCAACTTAGCGAGACCCTCAGTGACCTAGTGAGACTCTATCTCAAAATTTTAAAACATAAAAAGGACTTGGGATGTAATTCAGTGGTGGAGCACCCTAGGTTCAATCCCTAGTACCAAAGCAAACAAATACCTGGTACATATTAAAAGCTAATTATATAATAGTTAATGTTGGCAGAGGATGATAAAATACTTGCAATCAATTGTTAGACTTTAAAAGAGCCACGAGAAAGACTTCATGGTCATAAAGAACCTCAGGAGGTTTTATTACTTTTAGGAGTTACTAGGCTAGACTTTAACCAAGTATTGCAAATGTAAATTACTTGGGCCACCATAACCCATTTCCACTTCAGATGTTTCTGATTCATTACAACATTGTTTCAGTTTGGACTCAGGATCCTTTTCCAGATTGCTCAAGGAAGTGACTTCTGATTGGTGGGAACTGGCCCAAGAGAGTAATCTGTTTTCCATATGTCCTTTAAGCCCAGATATAGAGCCATTCCTTCAGTAGCTCATCTCAACCTGTCTGTTTCCTTTCAGTCTTTTCTTCACCTTGTGACAAGTAGGGTTTGGAACAAGTTGCCTGTGGTGACTCTGAACTTGCGTCTTTTTGAGGCTCAGAAGGAAGAAAAGTACAAACCCATCAGTCGTTACCCCATTCCCTACAAGAAGGACCTGCCTTTTGACATTGTAGAGCTCATGGAGGAGATAGAAAAGAAGGTGAGACACACCTGGTACGGGGAGTCACATCCATTACAGACCTTTGTCTACCTAGTGAAATCCCTGATACTAATTGCCACAGCCTGTCCAACTTCCCCACTGTGGATGGACCCTTTGTTTGGGTCCTGTTGTATCTCATACTTTTTCCTCTTGGGTTCTGGGACTTTTCTTTGTCATTCAGTCCTCTGCCCATTTGTGACAGAGGTGCACTTTGTAGTTCTGTTTAGCACTATAGTGTTGAGATAAAACCATTAATAATATGAGGAGCTGCTTAAACAAGTGTTAGAACCTTGTTCTTTTCTTATAAAATTATTTTTAAAAATTGCATGTTGAACCAGGTGTGGTGGTGCATGCCTGCAATCCCAGTGGCTCGGGAGGCTAAGGGACGAGGATTGCAAGTTCAAAGCTGGCCTCAGCAATAGTGAGGCCCTAAGCAATTTAGGGAGACCCTGTTTCTAAATAAAATATTTTAAAAGGCTACGTATGTGATTCAGTGGTTAAGTGCCCCTGGGTTCAATCCCTGATACCAAAAATAAAAAATAAATTGCCTGTTGAAGCCTGGCATGGTGGTGCACGCCTGTAATCCCAGTGTCTTGAGAGGCTGAGATAGGAGAATTGCAAATTTGAGGCTAGCCTCAGAAATTTAGGAAGGCCCTAAGCAACTTAGTGAGACCCTGTCTCAAAATAAAAAATTAAAAGGGCTAGGAATGGCTCAGTGGTGAAGCGCCTTTGGGTTCAATCCCCAATATCAAAAAAGAAAGAAAGAAAGAAAGAAAGAAAGAAAGAAAGAAAAATTAGACAAATAAGTGGAAAATTAAACAATAATAAAAATCTGATTCAATTGTACAAAGTCAACCACTATTAGTATTTTGGTGTGTTTTCTTCTTCCCTACCTTGTTTATATAAATATATATGTACTTTAAAAAATGAGATCATGTTATCTGGACCTTGTTTCTAGATCAAAACATTTTCAGTGGTTACATGATATCTCATTGTATAACAGAGATACTGTAATTTATTTCAACAATCTCCAAATCTTAGATTTTTAAGATTCATAACAATTTTTGTATATATTTCTTTTCATATATGTACATATTTATGTTTACACATATGTCTTTTTGTACATTATTCCCTGATGTTAATTTTTAAAGCTGGTGATTTATGCTGTCAAATTATAAGATGCTGGGCCAGGGTTGTGGCTCAGTGGTGGAGCACTTGCCTAGTAAGTGTGAATCACTGGGTTCCATCCTCAGCACCACATAAAGATACATAAATAAACTAAAGGTTTTTGTCCATCTACACCTAAAAATATTTTTTAAAAAATTATAAGATGCTTCCGTTTCTTTTTTTTTTTTTTTTGAGGGGGGGGTCCTGGGGATTGAACCCAGGGGCACTCCACCACTGAGCCACATCCCCAGCCCTATTTTGTATTTTATTTAGAGACAGGGTCTCACTGAGTTGCTTAGGGCCTCGCTCAGTTGCTGAGGCTGGCTTTGAACTCGCAATCCTCCTGCCTCAGCCTCCCAAGTGCTGGAATTACAGGCACGTGCCTCGGCACCCGGCCAGATGCTTCCTTAAACATATACATTTGTTCTAAACTTTTGTTGTTCAAAGTTGGTAGTAGTGCATTGTTTTCCAAACAAAATATTGCATGAAAATCTATTATATAAAGATAAAAATGTGGCTGTTCTGGTGGGAAAGGTTTGGAGCCTTGGGCACCATCAATAGCTGTCCACACCTCTCCCATTTTCCTACCCTCTTCCTAGATGCTCCCTGGTTAATATAAATAGTTCTTTATGCCCTGCCTTCTAGACCACTAACAAATCTTTAGCATGTGTTATCAGCTAGGGTGCTTTCAACTACAGTGGTACAGAAAATCCAATAATCCAATATAGTTGGTTAAACAGTAAGGATTATTTGTGTGTGTGGTACTGGGATTTGGGTACCCAGGGCCTCACACATGTTAAGCAAGCAGTCTACCCCAGCTCTTTTTTATATTTTATTTTGAGACAGGGTCTTACTGAGTTGCCAAGGCTGGCTTTCAACTTGTGATCCTTCTGCCTCACCCTCCTAAATCTCTGGGATTACATGCAGGTGCCCAGTAATCTACTATCTTCCTCAGTGTGATGGCTGCTCAGACTTATTCCCTACAGTCATTAGATGACTATAGCAGGAGCAAACATTACATCTTTGCACAGCCTCTAGCAGGAGTAAGGAGGGCATATCCTTTCCTTATATTCCTTTTGGAGAGCCAAGAAAGCTCCCAGCTGACTTCCCTTCATTTCTCAGTAGCCATCATGGAGTCATATGCCTATTTCTCGACCAATCACTGACAAGCGGAATGAAATCACCATAATTGATTTAGAACAATCAGGATTCACTCACTAGAGTTGGGGAAGGGTTTTACCCTGCTCTGAAATCCATGACAACCTCATATTTGAACAACATCCAGGTTCTGTTGTCAAGGGAAGAGGGAAGAAATGAACAGATGTCTGCCATAGCATACCATTAGAAAACACACTGAAAACTCAAAATCTCAAGGTATGGCCTTCAGCTCTGGACCTTCGTTTCCTTATCTATAAACTGAGAATAAGAGTACCTGCCTTACCTACCTTACAAGGTTGTAGAGAAGGATAAATGAGACTGGATGTGTGAAAGAACCTTACAAAGTACTTTACTAATACTGAGGCTTGGTACTAACTTAATTCTTAGAAATAATGAGTACCACCAGCCCTTCTAGGACCTAAACAGTAGAAATTCAAAGAAGTCTAATTTGTTTTATTTGTTACATTCACTCTCTAAACTTCATCAGACTACTTACCAAAAAGACATTTTATACCCCTTTAGAAATAATAATTATAAAACCCTAAAAGATGAGGGTATGTATAAAAAGGCTGTGACCTTCCCAAGAAGTGCATTTGGATTCAGTAGGCAATATGGGGAGTACCCAATTACTGTTTGCTTATTCTGCTCTTAATTTTCATTTTGTGTGACCCTATCTTCTTTCTTCCTTACAGATAGGATTTTTACCAAATATACTTAAAGTTTTGTCTTACCGGCCATTGGAATTCCGAGCCTTCTTTGCTTATTACAATGCCATCTACAACAAAACAACAGGTAAGAAAAAAACAATGTTGAATCCTTCTTAGCATTGAAATACAGGTGCTTATTTGCAGCATTGCTCCCCACATGTCCCAGATTGCTGGATAGGGAGAAGCTCAGCTTCTGTGACATCTCTGGATTCTGAGTTTGAGGTCTGAATCCAGTGTTGTGGTTATAGATATAGAACTGAAATAAACCCGGCAACCATGTACATAACACTTAGGATTCAGATTAGGCTGTTGCTATGCAGAGACAAAGATACGTTGGTTTAAATAATATGTTTTCTCTCGCCTGGTAGTCTTTATAAGCTGCTAAAGGCTGGCATAGTGCTGTTTACTGTTTGGGATTACACTTGCCTACAAGCTTAGCTGAATCGCCACTGTACCAGCAGAAAGGAGCAGCACTGGTGGGCACAAGTCCCTTCTCCTTAAGGTCATGACACAGGAGTTGCATATATCACTTCTGTTTATATCCCATTGGGTAGAACTTTGTCTCACTGTCACATCTAGCTACAAGGGAAGCTGATTGGCCATGTGCCTGGCTAAATGAAGAGGTTCTATTACTGAAGGAAGAAGGCAGATACTGGGAGACAGCCAGCAGTCATGGAGTGGTTCTCTTTGATCTGTTACCAGCCTGCTTCCCACTCTGAGCCCCTCTTTATGTTCCAAGTCAAAATGGGGGCTACATTTTGTCCCCCACAGCATTTGGGTCTCATGAGATTGCCTAACTTTGCTCATACTTTGCTATGCTCCTGGGATGCTTTTTTCCTATTTTTGCCTTTGTGAATATGATTTTTTCTTCAAAGTCAATCTCACCTGCCTTCACTTATAAGGAAGAATTCCTTGTCTGATCGCCTACAACCTACTCATCCGCCCTTTTCTGCAGCTTCTCTATCCTACTAGCGAAAGACTAATCTTGTGTTCAAATGTGAGTTCTGCCATAAATAATCCAGGCAACTTCAGCAAAGTAGTTAAATGCTCAGAGCCTTAGTTTCAGTGCTAGTAAAATGGCATTAATAATACCCACTCACAGAGCTGAGGTAAGGAGTAAACGAGATTACATATGTAAAGTTCAATAGTAGCTTCTGTGAAGTTAAGAAGTCTTTTCTTTTTCCTTCTATTTTATTTATTTACAGTACTAGGAATTGGACCCAGGGCCTTGTACATACTCTGCCACTGAGCCACATCTCTAACCTTTTTATTTTGAGACAGGTTCAGTTGCCCAAACTGGTCTTGAACTTCTGTCCTTTCTGAGTAACTGGGATCACAGGCCTGTGCCATCACACCCACGTCTCTCTTCCTCTTTTAAGTTTAGCCCATACCTGATGGGCCTCACAAAATATTTCTTGAATTTAGTAATTCATTCAACACATTTTCTGAGCAACCACTGTCTGCTAGGTACTTCTTTGGGAACGTGATGGACAAAATTTTCTTTTTAGAAATGGGCTTGCTTTCTTTCTCTCCACTCCCTCATACTAGGGATTGAACTCAGCCCTTTTTATTTTTATTTGGAGACAGGGTCTCACTAAGTTCATGAGGTTGGCCTCAAACTTTGAATTTTTCTGCCTTAGCCTCCCAAGTTATTGTGATCATGGGTGTGCCTGGCAGAAAAAAATGGGATTTCAAACATACTCTTAAAAGAAGAAAATGAACAGTGAACAACTAAAGAAGAAGAAGAAGGAGACAACAACAATAAAGAAAAGAAACAACAAGTTGACTTCAGAAAGTACTACATACTGTGAAGAAAGTAAAATAGCCTGGGCATGGTGGCATGCCTGTGGTCAGGAGGCTTAAAGCAGGAGCATCACAAGCTTGAGGCCATTCTCGGCCATTTAGTGAGTCCCTGACTAAAAATAAAATTCAAAAAGGGCTGACGATGTAGCTAAGTGGTGGAGTGTTTGTGTATCATGCAATAGATCCTGGGTTGGGTTCAATGTCCAGTACCACCAAAAAATAAATAAATAAATAAAAGCAAAATAGGCCAGTTGGTAGCAAGGGACAGGAGATGAATGAATGAATGAATGAGTGAATGAATGAATGTGTAAGTGAATGGCAGGCAAGTTGATGGATGAGCAGAGCCTGTTGCTAAAACATGGCTGAGCCTGTTTAGATTCTAAGCTATTGGCCAGGAATTGTGGACAGGTCTTCTTTCCTCTTCCTCTCCAGGACAGCTCAGCCAAGCAGACAAGGAACTCATCATTGTAGTGACCAGCCTGGTCGACAGGAGCCTATACAATGTGGTTGTCCATAGTGCTTGGTATAGGGTCTACTCAAAGAATCCAGTGCTCTCTGACCAGGTTAGTGCCCACCTCCTCTGTTCCAGTTCCAGGGCCTTTCCATACCTGAGGAAAGGGTCATGTCATGGTATGGTGCAGGGAACAAAACCTCTAACTCATTGCTTGAATTCCCTTCCAGTTCCTGTCACTGTGCCCACCTGCTTTTGCATGCATGTGATATTTGGTATTCGGAAAAACTATGCCCTAGATTAATATCAGACATGGTACTGGTTACTGGGCATACATTTATCAAATGCACATAGCTGCCTCTCCAAGGAAAGCCTTATTATAACCATTTTACACTTGAGGTTCAGAGATTTAACTTAGCATGGAACTTATAACTATATTGTGGCAAGAATCTCTTTTCAAAGCTTGCCCTCTTTGTGCTACATTATACTGTTTACAGTGTGAATTTTGTTCATCCACTGATTATTATTTATGGGCCCAAACCAACATTTTAGGGTTTTTTTTTTTTAATTTTTACTGTTGACCCCAGGCATTGACCTGTCTGTTTCTCATTCTGGAAGTCCCTCCACCAGCTTCTGCCCAGCAATTCTCCAGCCAGCAACTTACCCTGTCCTTGCTTTGTCCAGAGTCATGCCCTTTGGATATCATTATTATTCTATTTCCAGAAAAATGGGATAATATGTAGTAAATATGGATTTGTTACCAATCTTAACAAAGTCCTACTGATCCCTACAGTGAAATCCCTGATCCTTAAGACTGGGGAAGAGAAACATCTGTTCTCTGCATTTATTCTCAAAGTTGAAGTTCATCAGTTTCCCTACTCCCCAGTTTTTCCTTCTGACCTGACCTTGCAAACTATTCCCTAAGGGTCTCTCTTGCCAGCCTGAAAATAATTTCATGATCGTCCCCTTTGCCCTACTGAGTGCATCCTACCTAGTCAGCCAACTTTTGCTCATCCAGGATCATTCTCCCAGGTGGCCAGAGAGTGTGTTGTCACACAGTGGTTTACAGAATGTCATGGTTTAGATATGAGGTGTCCCCCAAAAGTTCATGTGTGATACAGTGCAAGAAAGTAGAGGTGAAATGATTGGTTTATGATAACCTTAACCTAATCAGTCTGTTACTCCACTGATAGGGATTAACTGAGTGGTAACTATTGGCAGGTAGGGTGTGACTAAGAGGAGGTGGGTTATTAGGGGCATGTCTTTGGGGTATATATTTTGTTCCTGGCAAGCAGAGACTCTGTGCTTCCTGATTGTCATGTCCTGAGATGCTCTTCTCTGCCATGCCCTTCTGCCCTCAGCTTGGGCCCAGAGCAGTGGAGTTGGCCATCTATGGATTTAGACCTCTGAAACCATGAGTCCCCAAATAAACTTCCTCCTCTAATAGTTTGTGTCAGGTCTTTGGATCACAGTGGCAAAAAAGCTGACCAAGACACCAAACTATTTTATTTTAATGTTTTAGTGGTTTCTAGTATTTTGCTTCAGCAAGGGAAATGATTACCTAGTATAGGCTTTGGAATCCAGTACACTAGAAATCAGATCCCAGCTATGCTGTGCTCTAGCCACATAACCTTGGGGAAGTCACTTCACCTCTTTGAGCTGCAGTTTGTCAATAAAATGGGGATGATAATAAAAATACAATTGCCTGGGGGTTTTATAAGAATTAAATGAGATAATGAATACAAAACTTTCAGCATATTCTTAGCACATGGTAATTGATAAATGGAAGCTACTAATTTTGTAAATATTGTGTTTGGTATTGATTGAGGGGGCAGTTCAAAGAGAGTTTTTGAGCTCTACTTTTCTCAGAAAACTTTGTTTTGATCTGATTTTACCCCTTTATTCTAACCTTAAGGATATTTTTTTCCATCAGTGTCAATTTTATTAAGACCTGGTTTGATTATTTGTATTGTAGTTGACAAGATATTCTGCTTCTGACTGTATTTTCTTGCAGGTCTGTGTGAACTGGAGAAAGTCTGACCTTCCTGCTCGGGAAAAAGCAATGCTGGAGTTTGCACTTGCTGTTTCCCGAGCCGATGATATAACGGATGACCATTTCAAAAAGCTTGAGGTGTATGGCTTCAGTAGAGAAGATGCCTGGGATATTGCTGCCATTTCATCTTTTTATGCCATGGCCAACCGTCTTGCTCATTTTATCAAACTTATTCCCAATAAAGAATTCTACTTGATGGGCAGAACTAGTGATGTTAAAGACATCAACAGTAAACTTGCTGCTCCGGAAGTTTAAAAACTTCACAGAAAAAAAAGTGTTTATCATTTCAGTCATGTTGTATTAGAAGACATCAGTTGGAAAGTAATTTTTAAAAATATCTGTCATTGGATAGAGAAGAAAGTAAATAAATGTATTTCGTTGTGCCTCTGGCTCTCCCTTACTGAGGACTTTGCTTCACTCCCCAAGAAACTGCCAGCTCCTGTTAACCCTTTTCTGCTAGCAAGTTCTATTTATTATCCTCAGCAACAGTGATGAAGGCCTCACCTCCATCACGGTTCCAGAACAAGAAGGACTGACCCTGGGCTTTGTTGCTTGTGAGATTGATTTGATTCAGGTCTCCAGCGCCCTTTAGTCACTCCTGGCTGGATATGTGCCCCTTCCTATAGGGAGGAGCATTGATAAAGACTTGGTCTACTGGGCAATAGATGGCAATTGGGAAGAGATTCAGGGCATCAACAGTCCACAATTGTAGGCATCGCGCAGATAGGACTTCTTAGTGCAAAAGTTATTAACCTGAGTCCTTACGCTTACAACTGAGCCCGCAGTATGCCAAGCCGCTTACCATACGTGACCTGCACTTAATACGGTAACCCACCCCTCCCTCCTCTTAGTGTTCAGTGGGGACAATAGTAACATCATCCTGCCCGTCTTCATGATACTGGTCAGACACAAAGCCACCGCTCACTGACAGCTATAGACCACTCCCAGCCTCAGTCAGTACCCACCCGGGTCCCTGGCATCCTCAGTCGTTCATACAAACAGCTGACCGTACTGGACTACTGTCCTTCGGGGTTGCACACTGCAGTGTCCTCGCTTTCCTGGTCCCCGGTGGAGGGCAATCGAGCGGTGGAGTACGTTTCCCAGCCGGCAGCTTTAGGCCGCTGCACCCGGAAGTGTCGACGGGAGCTGGAGCGCCGAGGTGTCGGCCGGCGGGACGGCGGCTGGGCGCTGGGGGCGGGGGTGTTGGTCATGTATCCCTTCGGGCCCCGGAACCCCGGCGGGGACACGGCGGCCGGGGCTGAGGAGCCGACGCCGCCCGAGGAACAGGCGGCAGCCGCCAGGCCGCCCTCTCCCGCTGCCCCGCCGGTGCCTGCGCAGCCCGGGGCTGACGCGGCCCCTCCCCCGCCGGCCGCCCGGAGCCCGCGCCGCCCCGGCGCTCCTGCTTTGCCCCCGGCCGCGCGTGCGGGAGAGAGAGCGCCGCCCGGAGCTGTGGAGTTGTCTACCGCCTCCGCCAAGGGAGAGCCGTCACCTCCGTCCCCGCCGCGCTGGCGGCCCGGGCCGGACTGCAGGGCCGGGAGCCGGGGTCGGCACGGCCTCAGCGCGGGCCTGGGCGGCCCTGGCGCCAGACTGTTCGGGTGGCTGAGAGAACGCAGCCTGGGCCGCGGGCTGTTTGTAGACCCGGCGCGGGACAATTTCCGCACCATGACTAACCTCTATGGTTCCATCCACCCCGCGGACTCGGTGTACCTCAGCACCCGCACCCACGGTGCGGTCTTCAACCTCGAGTACTCGCCCGACGGGTAAGCACGGCCCCTCGGAGGCTGGGTCCCCACCTCCGCCAGCTCTGCTCCGGATGCACAGCCGTCCAGAGCGCGCTCGCTCGATCTAGGTCGGACTTTGCGAGACCTTTTTCGGCCTTTGGCTTTCCTGCCCCCTGGTACTTTAAGAAGCGCGTTGTCGTTATGGAGCCCCCATCCTGGTCTTTTGAGGTAGGCAGGCCTGAAATGTTTTCTTCAGGACTGGGAGACTGAAGGGGAAATGCCCAAAGCCACAACAGCAGGTCTATCAGAGTCGGCCCAGAACTAGGGCTTTCTGGTACACTATAGGTGCTCAGTAAATACACAATAAATACCCGTTCTTTCGCCGTCATCCTAGGTTTGCTTTTTCTCTCACCTACGCTTGTGTCATGGGTAGTGAGCCTGTAGAATCTATGTATCCTGTGCCTGAACGAGCCAGAAAGAGACAAGTGTCCATTCATTTGCTCCAGAAATACTAAGCCACTGCATCAATCATGAGAGGCAGCTCTCATGATTTAGGCCGATTGTGAAGTTCCCAGGCTAGACTACCTACTTCTCTTAAGGGAATCCAGCCTTTTTCTTGACTAATTAGATATTCGATATCTGGTCTTGGTTTACTTTGGGCTGTGGGAATTTTCAAAATAATATGCTGTATATTTTAAAAACTATGTCTTGTGAGTTCACAAGTTTAACAGCAAAGAAAGGAAGAATTTGTACAAGGTTCCACCATGTGTAATTATATGTAGTTAATATATAATTCTTACCGCTTCAAGGTGTCTGGGTTGCTAGTTATTTTCGTTGTTCATTCATTTCCTCATTTAACAAATGCTGCTTGAGCCTTTGTTATGTTCTAAATACAGAAGTAACAGTGGTGAGCAAAACTAGTTAATGGCACTGCTTTCATTGAACTTGGAATTTATCAGTTAATACATAGTGTATGCATACAAATTGTTGGAAGGAATCAGTTGTGAACTAGGGTGTTTGAGGTTTCCCAGAGAAAGTTGACACTTGAACCAAGATCAGAAAAATTGGTAGGAGTAAATATCTAAGTCAAGATGGGGTTGGAGAGAGAATAGAAGTATTTCAGATGGAAACTGGTATGTCAAAAGTCCAATGGTAGGACACAGGCAGTATGTTATGCTAGAAAAGCCGAGAAACGATGAAGCAACATTTTTTTTTCTGAAGAAAGACCTACAGTATATTAAGGAAGAAGCAACAGAACAGAATCAGAAATTACTCTGAGCAGGTAAGTCCTGTTCCTCTTCACTCATGCAGATGGTATGACCTAATCACACCTGGTGCTAGGATCTCTGGGTTTTCTCCTTACAGCAGTTGGGAAAAGCTTTAGCAATGGATGTGTGCCTGAGGAAGGGAGAAAACTGGTAAGAGAAGAAACTTCTGAAGCTTATTCATGGAAGCTCTCCTCCTTCCTAGAAGCCCTATTCTTAACCTACTCCCCCAATACTGGGGGTCTCTTCCTCATCAACATTGTTTTTCTCTGTATCCTGGACCCTCTCCTCTCAGTCTCCTACCTATACTTTTAGGACTTTGAGAAGTAACTGTTTCTGTTTTTTGTAGGTAAAATTTCAGGGGGAGGCAAGGATACAATGAATTATGAAGATTGAATTTAAGTTGCCAGGGCTATCAGGATGAAGGATATATTATTCATAGTTCTTATTTAAATCCAGACTGCATTTTCCCAAAGGCATAAATACATATATGCATTTATATGTTCATTTATTCACTCATCCATTTTGTGGTGCTAGAAATCAAACCCAGGATCTTGTGCACCCAAGGTAAGGGCTCTACCACTGAGTCATTTTCTGTCCCACCCAGACAATTTTTAAAATCTGGTTAGAGGGGCCAGGGTTGTGGCTCAGTGGTAGAGCACTTGCCTAGCATGTGTGAGGCACTGGGTTTGATCCTTAGCACCACATAAAAATAAAAAATAAAGGTATAAGAATTTTTTTAAAAATCTGGTTAAGACCTCTGATAAAATAATTCAGTCATTTTTAATTGCACAATCTGTTGGGGAAAGCCTGGGCAATAATTGAGGTAAATAACATTTATGATCCTAGAGACTAAATGAATTTCAAGGAAATTTTTTTGTGTATTTATTTTAATATAAACATGTAAGCATACTGTTTTGTAGCCTGCTTTTTTTCTTAAAATTTATTGTGAACACATTACTATTTCTGCGTTATTTAAAAATTTTAATTATTTAAATAAAACCTCTGTGAACAAATAATTTAGATTTATGTCCTTAGGCTAAATCCCTGGAATGAGTCAAATGTTATAAGGAGTTTCGAAACATTGATAAATTGTTCTTTGAAGAAAGGACCAGTTCTCATTCCTATCAAACACATAAGCAAGTGCCTGACTCCCTCCGGATACCCTTACCAGCACTGCCATTGCCATTCTTTTTTATCTTTGTCAAGGTGAAAATAGTTCAGTATTTTAATTTTTTAGTATTCTTAGTTCACATACTAGTATGCACAACATTTGTGTAGGAGCTGAAGTAATTTTATAGACAATGACATATCTGTAGTAAGATGATTTCTCATATCTTTCAGACTTATAACTTAAATCATTTTGCCAAGTAGGATAGCCACCACCACTTACAAGGACTTCTCAATATAGAGGAGGAAGAATGATATAGAATGTAAGAATCAAGTTTATCAATTTAATGGATTCCAGACTCAAAGGGTTTTGTTACTAAAAAAGAAAGGATATACGGACTAGAAGGTAATTTCCAAAGAATTTCAAAAAAGGTTTAAGTGACAGCAAAATTGTCAAAATAAGTATATTACCTCCTAAGATGCCATTTTGAAAAGCAAATTTCATAGTGCTATTAAATTTGATAATAGTATTTGAGATCTTCACAAGCTATCCTTTATGAGAACACATTAGACACAGAGAATTTAGTATGTTAGAAAGTAAGAATGAATTATCCACGATGTACACAAGAGAAATTCAGTGATTAAAAAAATACGATAAGGAAAAAAGTTCCAAAAAAAGATAAGAAAGGGAAAGAGATGGGGGAAGGCAAGACATTTAAAAAAAAAAAAAATACAGAGAATAACTGAAAATAAATCCCAATATTACTAGTTACAATAAATACAAAGGTGGTAGTATATGTCAGTAATCACAGTAACTGGGAAGACCCAGGCAGGATGATCCAAGTTCAAGGCCATCCTCAGCAACTTAGCAAGACCATCTCAAAAAAAGAAAAAAGAAAGAAAGAAAAGTAGGGCTAGGATGCAGCTCAATGGTTGTCTCTGGGTTCCATCTCTGGTACCACACACACACCCAAACTCTAACTTAAAAACAAAGATTAGTGTTGGGAATATAGCTCAGTTGGTAGGGTGTTTGCCTCGCATGCGTAAGGCCCTGGGTTCAGTCCCCAACATCACAAAACAAACAAAAAGAACAAAGATTAGTGAGAAAGGCATGCCTCTATAGTCCTGGCTTCTCAGGAGGCTGAGGTGGGAGAATCACTTAGGCCCACGAGTTTGAGACTGACCTGGGCAACACAAGAAGATCCTGTATCCAAAAAAAAATACTATTATACAGAGAAAAAATGTTAACGGATGTCAAAAGATATAGCAAACACATTCCAAAGAAAATTGGTAAACTATATTAATATCAGAGGGACTGGGGTTCTGGCTCAGTGGTAGAGCTCTTGCCCAGCATGTGTGAGGCACTGGGTTCAATTCTCAGCACCACATATAAACATATAAATAAATAAAAATAAATGTCCATTGATAACAAAATAAATTTTAAAATATCAGAATAAAAGGGGTTTCATGGCAAAAAGTTACAAGAGATTGAATAATTAATGATAAAAACAGTTCTCTTGGAAGCTTGAATGGGTATTTATTTATGGATTTAAATGAACCTGACCTTGAATGAGTCTTATATTTTAAATATAGTAGAAACATCAAGATTTGATAACTTCAAGGAGAAAACAGGCAAATTTATCATCATAGGAGAAGATTTTAATATACTATCCTGTCGTAGAAGAAGGTTTAAGAGTTTAGTGTGCCTTAATTAGTCAGACAAATACAAACAGTAATACACAAGATGTGAACAGTATCACTCAGAATATTGCTTTCAAGGATATGTATATGCAGAATGCTGATTCAATCAGGCCTGATATCAAGGTGATAAACGGTGATTCCACCGTACCAAATTTATTTTGTCTTGTTTTGTTTTGCTGTACTGGGGATTGTTCTACCACTGAGTTGTCATCAGCACTCTTTTCTGAGACAGGGTCTTGTTAAGTTTCTCAGACTGGCCTTGCATTTGAGATCCTACTGCCTTAACCTCCCAAGAAGCTGGAATTGTAGGTGTGTGCCACTATGCCCAACCAGTTGTTAAAATATTGATATATAACTATAGTAGTTGAATAGTTATTGCCCAGAGTCATCCTAATTCTTTAGCACCTTCCTTAGACTATTCTAGAGTAACCCATTATATGTCAATTACAGAGTTAAGAACTGGCCTAGCAATGGGCTCTCATTAGAGGACTACAGGCTGGCATCTATTCTAACTGTTCCTCACCTCTGCCTGGCACCTTCTCCCCACCGAGAAAATACTAGAAAATCACTAGATATGTAAATATCTAGTGATCATCTGGCTTCCCTGAAGGTGGTTCTGTTTACTTAGGCATTCTCTCTATAATTGTCCTGTAGTCATTCATGGGAACTGCAGCCTCTGGGGAGATCCAGAGAGACGAAAAGAGCAATCAGATGAGAGTAATAGTACTACTACAGGTATATGGTACAATCCCTTGGTAGAATAGAATCTACAGCAGATGAATGAGACCTATGGGAATGGTTTATGGATGAATAATTCCTGGACTACAAATCCCTACTTTTTATCATTCTTGTTTATTTTTACGGTTATTTAGTGGGATAAGTTTGCCAAAACTCACTGATTCCATACCCTCCATAAGATTAATAACACTCATTTTACCATTGCTGTACTACATTACCTCTTATCTGGGATAAGAGATTAGTTTGATATAATTAAATAATATGTCTATTTTTGTGACTTGTTACTACAATTAAATAATATCAAATATGTAAAATTAATAGAAAACATTGAAGAATTAAACAAATTTGATATATTTACTGTTATTGCAGCAAAAGCTAAAAAGAGGATTTAGCGCCATTAAAATTTTCTCTTGATTTTTTGTTTTTTAACCCAGGGACCCTCTACCATGAATCTACATTCCCAGTCCTTATTATTTTATTTTGAGACAGGGTTGGTGAGGCTGGTGATCCTCCTGCCTCAATCTCCTGTGTAGCTGGGATTACAGTCGTGTGCCACTGTTCTGTTAATAGTGAATTTTTTACTTATCAAGAATATAGGTTATTTCATGATAACACATGATTTACACATGTCAATTTAATGTGTAAATTCTTAGAGGAGTTTTATCCAGTTTCCTATTCATGGTTCAGAAGAGGGTATCTAGGGCAAATAAAAGATTATGGCTATAGTTTCCAAAATTAATAAATGATTAGAAAATACTGGAATAATTTGTTGACCGATTTGAACTATAACTGATATCAGTTGGTGTGAGTATTTTTATAATCTTAAATAAAATAAGCTATTTTATTCATATGTAGTCACTGATTATTTAACCTTTTTTGTTTGTTTGTTTGTTTTTGCGGTGCTAGGGATTGAACCCAGGGCCTTGTGCTTGCGAGGTAGGCACTCTACCAACTGAGCTATATCCCCAGCCCTATTTAACCTTTTTTGAATATACACTTAATTACATGTTGCAGCTGTCTACTTGTTTTTTTCCAAGCACACCAGGGATATGGACAAAATTTTCACTTACAAGACCACAAATAGTAAGATTGGTAAGTAGCATACCTTAGCCAGGCCCAGTGGCAAATACTTGTAATCCCAACTCCTTGGGAGGCTGAGGCAGGAGGATCACAAAATTCAAGGCCAGCCTGAGCAACTTAGTGAGACCCTGACTCAAAATAAAAAATAATAAGGACTGAGAATATACCCTGGGGTTAGAGCATCTCTGGGTTCAATCCCCAGTACCTCCGAAAAAAAAGAAAAAAAAGGGTAAATGAAGTTTTAGAAGGAGGTAGAAAAGAGAATGTGCAAGCAATATTTGAGGAGATAATGGCTGAAATGTTTTTAAATTGACAAAAGACATCAGAGAGTCAAGAAGAGCCACAAATCCCAAGCAAGAGAAAGACAAAGGAAACCATACTTCAGTATAAAATAAAGCTGCTATAAACAAAATAAAACATGGGCACAAAGACAAAAGGAAAAATCTCAAAAATAGCTAGAGGAAAGAGGTGGATTATTTTCAAAGGAGGTTAAAAAGAAGAGCTGAAATCACAGCAGAAACAATGGAAGTCAGGAGACCATAGATGCTATATCTCCAAAGTACTAATAAAAAAAAACTGCCTACGGACTTTAAATCCAAATCCATCAAGAATAAAAATAAAGAGGCTGAGGCAGAACGATCACATGTTGGAGGCTAGCCTGAGCAACCTAGTGAGACCTTGTCTCAAAGGGGTGGTAGTAGGGGGAGTGCTGAGAATGTAGCTATATGGTAGAGTGTTTGCATAGAATATATGAGACTCAGGGTTCAATCCCCAGTACTGCAAAATAATAACATTTTTTAAAAAAATAAAAATAAGACAGTTTTCAGACAAATATTAAAAGAATTCATCATTATTTTAAACCTACACTGAAACAACTAAAAATATTCTTTAGAAGAAAAACTGTATCAGAGGATCCAGGGTACAGGAAGTAATGAAAAGAACATAGAAATGATTATTTATTAACTTATAAAACCAGAATTTTCAGTGGGACATGAAATTATGTATAATTCATATATACTTCAGAAATTAAATACCAGGATGGGATAAAAGGAAGTGAAATGTACCAAAGTTCTTACGTCATCCAGGGAGTCAATAGAATTAGTAATTCCTACTTCATTTTAAAAAATACGTATTTTTTAGTTGTAGGTAGATACAATACCTTTATTTTATTTTTATGTGGTGCTGAGGATGAAACCCAGGACCTCACACATGCTAGACAAGCACCTACCACTGAGCCACAACTCTAGCCCACATATTTCATTTTTTAAAAAAGTTGATGCATGTTATAAGCTCTTTAGGTATCCACTGGGGGAAAATAATGTATATTTATTAAGTAGTACAGGGTGAGATATGAAAAGTAAAAATAAATTTTAAAAGCAAGAAAGATGAAACAGGACCTAGAACACAACAAATGGAAAGCAAAAACTAAGATGATAGATTCAAACTCAAAGATTGCTAGTAATTACATTAAATGTAAATCAATTAAGACAAAGATTGTTGGTTAAATTTTTTAAATTACTTGTTTTGCAGTGGTAAGGATTAAAGCTGTGGTCTCACACATGCTAGCCAAGTATTCTACACTGAGCTGCATCCCCAGTCCTGCCTAGACTTTTTTTTTAAACTTCTTACAGAAAATATACCTGAAATATAAGAATGCAGAAGGTTTTAAAGTAAAAGGATGTCAAGGTATCCCATTGCTAGATTTAGCAAAATGAAAGATGATGTGCTATTTTAATATCAGGCAACACAAAAAGCAAATCTCCTGTAATTTCCAAGGACTGAGATTGTCCAGAGTGTATTCTCAATGAGAGTGTGATTAAGCTAGAAATAAATAACTAGGAAGCTCTCATTTTTGAAAAAATACTTTTCTAAATAACCTGTGGATCAAAGAAGAAATCATGGTATGTTACAAAATATGAAACTGAATTATGAAGATACTGTATGTCAAAGCTATACAATGGCAGCTAAAGCCATATAGACCTAAATGCCTACATTAGAAGGAAAACTAAAAATCAGCAAGCCAAGTAAATATCCATCTCAAGAAGTTTGAAATAATACAAGCAACAATAAATGTTAGAATGTGAGAAAAAATGTACACTCTTACATTGCTTCTGGGACTGCAAAATGGTGCAATCATTATGGAAAGCAGTATGGAGATTCCTCAGAAAACTTGGAACAGAACCATTTGACCCAGATATCCCACTCCTTGGTTTATACCCAAAGGACTTAAAATCAGCATACTACAGTGATGCAAGCACCATCATTGTTTATAGCAGTTCAATTCACAATAGTCAAAACTATGGAACCAACCTTGATGCCCTTCAACAGATGAATGGATAAAGAATATGTGGTATATATGCACAATGGAACATTGCTCAGCCTTAAAGAAGAAGGAAAGTGTGGCATTTGCAGGTAAATGGATGGAGCTGGAGAATATCATTCTAAGTGAAATAAGCCAATCCCCAAAGTGAAAGGCACGATGTTTCCTCTGATACACAGATACTAATTCACAATAAAGGGGGCGGGGCTAGGAAAGACTGGAGGGACTTTGGATTAAGTGGGGTGGGTTTGGGAGGTTTATGGGGGTAGGAAGGATAGTAGAATGAATGGGACATTATTACCCTGTGTACATATATGACTACATAACTCAGTACAATTTAACCACTCCATAAAACTGTTTGTTACTATCTTATAAATGACCAAATTTGTATCCTATAATTCCATTCTACCCCTAATATATATCCAACAGAAATCAGTGTATTGCAATACATATACAATAATTTAAAGCAACTTTCTCATAATTGGAAGAAGCACAGTGTCCACAAACAGAATGTATAAATAAACTGTAGTATATTTTGCACTCAGGAAGAATGTAAGAGTTGTAGCCACCACATGGATGAATCTCACAAAACATAATATTCTGCAAAATAAGCCAGCCATAAAAGAAGTCATCCTCTATTGGTTTCTTGAGTGTTTTTAACCGGTATTGTACGAAGTCAGGATGATAGTTAACTTTGGGGAGTTCAGAGGGATTAGTGATTAAGAGGAGGCAGAAAAGGGGCTTCTGGAATACTGATAATGTATTTCTTGGCCTAGATGTTGGTTACATGCTTGTGTTCTCTTTGGGTACACATTCCACTTTTGGGGGAATACATTAGGGGTGGGGATAACTTAGCAAAATTGAAGTAGAAGAGAATTTACTTAGTGAGAAACAAGCTCACCTGCCCAAACCCGAAGAATGGACTGAGACACGTGTTAAAGCAAAAAGCAAGACTTTTATTGACAGCCTGGCACAATCAGGTGAGCACACCCAGAGCAGCTACAATCAGCATTTTATCCCCTAGTGCACAAGAGGTCCCTCTCCCTGTTCCTCATTGGCTGAGAACTATGGGACCAATGACTGCCAGCAACTTCACCTAGATTATACTGTCTCCTGTTGGGTTATTTAAAGAAATGTACTCTTGGTTATTCCGCCTCCCTTTGTTCTCCTGTGGCTGGAGACTTGTGGGGGTGGGGAGTGCCTTTTGGCATTTACTACAGTTTTTCTTTGTTAGTCACATTGTCCCCTTCCCTCTTCTGTTTGTCCAGGGGCTGTGAATTTTTGCAGTCTAGGTTTAACTACTTATAACTTTTTGCTCCCCGCTATAGCTGCCTTTATTCCATCCCAAATAATTTGACATTTAAAGCTAAATATGTGTTCTGAAAATGGACCATCAGACTTTATTTTCTCACACCCATTAATAGGAAGCTATTACTAAAACAATGTACCAAAAACAAAACAAAAAACCTTAAAGCATATATGGTACTTAATAGTGAAATAGTAAATGTATTCTTGAAGATCAGAAACAGAAGAGTGCCTGTTATTAACATTTCTATTCAACATTGTTCTGAAATGCCTAGCCAATGTAGCAAGGAAAAAAAGTATAAAGAACAAAGTAATTATTTGTAGATGTATTACTGACAAAGAAAAATTAAAATAATCTATAGACAACACTAAAATAACAGGATTAGGGGCTAAATAATTTTTTAAAATCATTGTATTTCTGTGTACCATCAGTAAACAAAGAATTTTTAAAAACATTTACAAATACATCCAAGAAATACCAAGTAGCCAGGAATAAGTCTAATAAGATAATATGCCCCATATTGAAAAAGTTATTAAATTTTATTGAAAGAAGTACAGAAGACACTATGTCCATGCATTAGAAGACTACATTGTAAATGTAAGTGCAAAAGGACAGATGTAGACCTCAGTGGATTCAGAGAAGCCTTTTTTCATTCCTGGACTCAGCCACCTCTGGGGCTCATTTTCCAGATGCAAAAATGGCCATCAGTTACAGAGGGGATTTTGGTTTCATAAGGTACAATGAGGATGGGTTTAATCATTGGAAGCCATGGATGTGCAGTTCAGGGGCTAGTTGCAGAAGTTAAAATTTTAACTTAGGAGTGTAGCTGTAAAAAGGTTGAAACTCATTGTATGGGGAGGTGGGATTTGGATCCACAGAGATGAGTACTCAGATCTTGCACATTGTTTTACTTTCTCTGGGATCCATTGTTTTCAAGAATTTCAATATTTGTTATGCCTCTATTTAGGACTAATTTGCCATGGGGGAAGGTCAAAGTTCAGGGCCCAGCATTCAGTATCCACCCCTTTCCTTTAGGGCCCATTGTTATTAGGAAAGGATTTGCTGGGAGGTTAATCCCTGGCTAGTTTCCCCTCCTGCTCCTGAGCTGCATCTTTTTCTGTTTTTCTTTGGGGACTATCTTGCAGGAAAATTATTTTCCATAACCCTTCAGTAAAGATGTCAATTCTATCCAAATTTTTCTGTAGATTTAATGCAGTCTCAAAATCCACAGTAGAATTTTATGTGTATATACTTTGAAAAGTTGAATGTAAGTGTGTAAGGATGATGCAGTGTCCAAAAACTGTTAAGACACTAAGAACATCTTGAATATGTGGGAAGGGATGCATTATTACTCTATGAGGTAATTTAATATTATTGGTTATAAATGCTACCCCATTAATTTGTACAGTCACTGCATCCGGTTAAAAAATCCCAACAGTATTTTTTAGTAGGACTTGACATGCTATATATAAATTCATTTGGGGAAAAATATAGTATTAACCAAGAAAAAAATGTTCATAAAGGAATAAAAAGGTCTGCATTTGCCATATAGCAAATATACTATAAACCTTCCAGAAACAAAAATAGTGTGGTGTTGCACAGAATACAATATAGAATCCAGAACCAAAACTTAATACATGATAAAAATGGCATTATAAATGAGAAAAGTGTAGAATTTGATATTGGAGCAAGTTCTATTAGAAAAATTACATATCACACCATGTTTAAAAATATAACTGGTTTAAACAATAACTATGAATTTTATAGGTCTTTTATTTACACTGTTTAAAAATCTCCTGGTGGGCTAGGGATATAGCGCAGTTGGTAGACTGCTTGCCTGTCAAGCACAAGGCCCTGGGTTCAATCCCCAATACTGCCAAAAAATAAAAAATAAAAATAAAAAAAAGGAAAAAAAAATCTCCTGGAATCATTGATTGATTTACTTATGCACAAAATGTGGGAAAGTTCCTTCCATGACTCTTTTGACTGCCAAAAAAAAAACAAAAAACAAAACAAAGTAACTATTGATGTATCTTCTAAAGTTATATATTTTAATTTGAATATTTTTACTTATGATCAACTAGTACAAAATTCTGTCTTAGTCCATTTTCTGTTGCTAGAACTGAATACCACAGCTGGATAATTTTTAACGAATGGAATTGTGGGGATTGAGAATGTAGTTCAGTGGCAGAGCATTTGCCTAGCACATGCAAGGTCTTGGATTCAATCGTCAGCACCAAAAGAGAGAGAGAGTTCTTTAGCTGATGGTTCTAGAAGGCTGAGAAGTCTAAGAGCATGGTGCTGGCATCTAATAAAAGCCTTCTGGCTATATCAGAACATGGCAGAGGGCATCATGTGGTGAAAAACAGTAATCGTGCCAGAGAGAGCTCACTTTTATAATAGCCACTCATACCATAACCCATTAATCTGTTAATTAATGAATTGACTCATCCATTCATGGGAACAGAGTCCTTATGATCCATTTGCCTCCCAGATGTCTCTCTTCTTAACACTGATAAATTAGGAGCCAAGTTGCTAGCACATGAAATTTGGAGAACACATTCAAACCATAGCAAAATCTTTCAGGTATTATTAAACTTTGAAGTTCAGATGTCTCATAAAAGGGTTTTTGCTGACACCTTTTTAAAGGACAATTGCATGATTACTAAATGTAGAAAAAACTTCAACTTAGTAGAGGTTTTTCTGTTTCCCACTGTATCTAAAAAATTTGTTCCAAATAGAAACATTTGGCTATTAAAAATTTTGTATTGTGCACTTTCATCTTGTATGTATAAATTTCCATTAGCCAGGCATTATTGTGCACACCTATAATCCTAGGGACTTGAGAAGTTGAGGCCAGTCTCAACACTTAGAAGGACCCTGTTTCAAAAAAAATCCATTATTGGTACTGTAAATTGGGAAGACTTGAGGCTTCAAAGACAGGATTTCATTTGCTAGATCTGAATTTGAACAAGCAGTGCCCACCGAAAACTGAAATTTTAGAAGACATTGGATTTTCACAAATCAAAATGAAGTTCATAAAAGGTTTGTAAAACTGTAACTTTACAATAGGGAAGACCTGAAGGAAGAAACCTAAAAATTATAAAGGAAAAAACCAGTAAGTTCAACTTATCTAATTGGCCTGGTTGGATATAAGCCAGACCTTTTTCAATACATTTTAGATAACCGATGAAGAAACATTATTTGGTTGTATATTTTTTTCCACTGAGTTTTTTCATATATGCATGTTTATCTAACTAGTTTTTTTTTATTTTAAAATATATTTTGGAGTTCTTTTATATCCAAATACAGGTTCCTCTTTTTAACTTCTGTGTGTATAGTAGTTTCCCGAATCTATGGTTTCACTTTTTGAGGTTTGAGTTACCAAAGTAAGCCAGAGTACAAAAAGATTAAATGAAAATTCCAGAAATAAACAACTCATAAATTTTAAATTTTATTCCATTCTGCATATTTTGATGAAATCTCACATCAACTATCTCTATCCCATTTGGTATGTAAATGGTCCTTTTGTCCTTAGCATCCACACAGCATATACTACCCACCCACCCAGTAGTCGCTTAGATTGACTATCATGGTATCACAGTGCTTGTGTTCAAGTAATTTTTAATTTAACAATGATCCTAAAGTGCAAGAGTAGCAATTTGGATATGCCAATAAAAAACCATAAAATAAGGCCTTTAAGTAAAAAGGTGAAAGTTTTCAATAAGGAAAGACAAAAAAAAAAAAAAAATCTGCCAAGGTTGCTAAGATGTGCGATACAATAAGGTTTTTGAGAGAAAGACCACATTCACATAATTTATTAAAGCATATTGTTACAATTGTTCTATTTTATTTGTAGTAATTGTTGTTTATCTCTTACTGTGCCTAATTTATAAATTAAATTTTATCATAGGTGTGTGTGTGTGTGTGTGTGTGTGTGAGTGTGTATATATTTATATATGAAAAAATATCATATATAGGGTTTGTTATTATCCACAGTTTCAGGCATCCAATGTGGGTGTCTTGGAATGTATTCCTTATGGTTGAGGGAGGAGTGCTATTACATACCATGGCTTATATAATATCATGCCCTCTTTTGTGTACATTTAGATTACTTTGAATTTCTCCTTTTTACAGTAAAGCATGTCTTACTGTATGTTTCTTTGTATTTGTAAATGATTATTTCTCTTGATTTATATTCTCAGAAAATATTGTTATGTCAAAAATTAGGCATATTTAAAATTTTGATATATACTAGTACAACAGGTACTTTGCAAACATAAGCTCTACCAGTTTACATTTCATCGCATGTATGAAAGAGAGTACCATTTCCTAGTATTCTTGCTCAAGGTGGATGGGAATATCAATAACCAGAAAATGCTAGAAAACTAAACAAGAGAAATGTGTTACTTGCTTTCAGGTCAGTGCTGACAGTTGCTTGTGAACAGACTGAAGTTCTGCTTTTTGACCCTATATCTTCAAAGCACATAAAAACACTTTCTGAAGCTCATGAAGACTGTGTAAACAATATCAGGTCAGTATAACAGTGAAAATGTGAACTTGATTAGTGTGACTCAAAGTATTGTTTTAGAAGTTAGTGAAAATATGTCTTGCCTTGTCCCTCAGTGCTAAATGATCCACATGTATAAATTGTGATTCTAATTCCTTATAGGGTTTATTCCTTTAATTATAAAAATTTACTGTTATATATTTTGGATTGGAATTTTTCTGAAATGCATTATTCACTTTCATTTTTTTTGTTCTTTCCTCTTTGTATATCAAAGCCATCATTATGAACTTCGCCATGTATTATGCTAGTCCTATAATGCCTTTGTGCTAATAATCTGTGTAGAATTATGGCAGTCCTGTTGCTTAACATCTCTCACCACACCATTACCCCTCAAGTCCAAATGATTGAGAGGAAGAAACACATGCACAGAGAACTTCTTTGTAGCATTGTTGGGAGCTCCTTAAATACTTATTGATGTGGGAAGTAAGTTACGATTGAACAGTTTAGTGGATTAATATGCAGTCATTAAAATGAGGATCATAGAGACTACGTAGCAACATAGACAAATGCTTGGGATAATATAGGTTTAAATGATGATAAAATTGTATAAATATGAAATGATGCAGAAGAAAAAGATGAAAAGGAAGTGCTTTAAAGTGCTAATTGTAGTTTAGGTAGAATGGGTGGATTATCTTTAATTTTCTGTTTTCTAAACTTTGTGAAATGAGATTGTGTTACTTTATAATTATTTTAATATTCTAAAAACTAAATTTAAAAAATTGAGGAAATTACTTCTAGTCAAGGTAACATACTGAATTTTGATGTAACCCCTTTGCTCCAAACATGTAGAATGATAAATTAAAATTAAATAGCACAAAAAACATAATCAGGTTCTGAAACAATATAAACATTTCTGGGGCCAGAAATAGAGCACAGACAAAGCTTTGAGCAGGGCTGAAACCACAGGCTTGCTGGGTTTCATTCTAGCTTTGATATCTAGTGGTTTCATTGCAGTCAGGTAAAAGAATTAAAAAATGCTAAAGTTTTTGGCGAGGCAGGAACCAGAATCAGTATCACTACAGGGTTTAGTTGAAATGTCTGTCTCATTTGTGAAAGGCTGAGAAAAAGGCAAAACCTCTTTATTAGTTGGTGCTATAGGTTTTAACAGATAAAGGCTCAGCCTCTCAACAAGAATTGAATGAAGCCATTTATTCCATCAGTGACTGAATGTTATATGTGATATTTCCAATATCATCCTGAAACTGGAGCCCTGAAATGTTGTTATAAACCCTGGCTGTAGACATGGACCTCAGATGGCCAAGTGGAGACTTTAAAAACATTAAATGAGAAAACAGAGAAAAAAGTTAAAAACTTTTTCTACTCTAGCCTATAACCAAAACTCTAAAATTCATGAAAACATCTGAAATTAATATTGAGTGAACCAGAGTGAACCACCAGAACAGGCATTGTCTCTGGATGAAATTAATTTTATGGAGTAGTCCAACAAAGGCTTTATTTTAAAAAATAAATTATTTATTTTTTCTTTGACTAGGTAATACATGCACGTGGTACAAAATTCAAAGGTACAAAAGGGTAAACAGTGAAAAGTAAGTCTATTTCCACCTCTGTCGCCTAGCCACCCAGTTTCCCTCCCCAGAGGCAACCACTATTACCAATTTCTTGCTCTCCTTTCTGAGACAGTTTATGCATGTACAAGCATATAAATATATACATACATATGTTTTATATAAATGGTAGCATTCTCTACATACTATTATATGCCTTGTCTTTCTCACTGAATATAGAGATCATTCCATATTAGTATCCATGGGATGGTTTTATTCTTTTTAACGGCTGCATAGTATTCCATTGATTGGGAGAAACTTTAAACCCTTTATTAGGATGCTCAAAGAAATGATTTAATGGATACTCTCTAATTAAAGAGAGTTCAAAGTATAAAATAAAACAGCCTAAACAAGACCACATTAATGTAGTAAAGAACCAGCTAGAATACTTGGAAATTTAAAATGTAGTTGGTATATTAAAAACTCAAAAGGGGCAGAGGGGCTGGGAATGTAGCTTAGTGATACAGCACTTGTGTAACATACACAAGGCCCTGCATTAGATTCCTACCATTGAGTGTCAGGGTTATATTTGGAACTGACCCAATTTTAGGGTTGGAGTTATAGCTCAGAGCAAGAGCACTTGCTTAGCATATGTGAGACCCTGGTTTAATTCCTAGCACCAGAATAAAAAATAAAAAACTCAATAGATGAGATAAACCTGACCCTTCATATGACTGATGAACAAATTAGTGAGTTGGAAATAGTACTAAAAGCTGGGCATGGTGGCGCACACCTATAATCCCAGCGGCTCGGGAGGCTGAGGCAGGAGGATCGCAGGTTCAAAGCCAGCCTCAGCACGGGCACAGTGCTAAGCAACTCAGTGAGACCCTGTCTCTAAATAAAATACAAAATAGGGCTGGGGATGTGGCTCAGTGACCAAGTGCCCCTGAGTTCAATCCCCGGTTCCAAAAAAAAAAAAAGAAAGAAAATAGTACTAAAATTTTCACCAGAACACAGATTAAAAAAAAAAAAAAAAGATTTTAAAATGCAAGCAGTTAAAAGGATTAACTGAGAGACTCCAATGTATATAAAGGATAGCAGGGAAAAAAAATTCAGGTATTGATGGAAAACTGATTTTATAATGGCATAAAATTTTTAGTATTGGAGAGGGACCAGAGTCCTCAAATCAAAAGTTAGCTTTAGGACTGGAGTTGTAGCTCAGTGATAGAGCACTTGCATAGCACATGTGAGGCACTGAGTTCAGTTTTCAGCACAACATAAAAATAAATAAAGGTATGTGTCCATATACAACTAAAAAAATGTATTTTTTAAAAATGTTAGCTTTAGACCAAGCAGGTTAAATAAAGATAAATCCACAGGTTATGCTAAAACTTGACATATCAAAGATCAAGAGAAAAATTTAAAAGTCACTTAAACTAGAATCCTGATTACAGAGAAGGGAAATAATATTCTGTACCACATTATATCCAAACTATTAATCCAGATGAAATAACTTAAATTAGGTTAAGTGTTATTATTAATAGCATAAAAATATAGAGATTTTGGAGGGGTACATTTAAAACAAAATTAAAACTAAACCTGAAAGCCTAGGCATAGTTGAGCAGGCATATAGTACCAGCTCCGAGGGAGCCTGTGGCAAGAGCATTGTTTGAGCCCCATAGAGCAAGGCCAGTGGGAGCAACATAGCAATACCCTATCTCAAAGAAGAAAAGAAAAACAACAAAAAAACCAGAAACTGGAGCTGGGGAGATAGCCCAGTAAGAAGAGAGCTTTCCTAGTGTGTTCAAGGCCATGAGTTTTATCTCCAGTATTGTGACAATAGTAAAAAAGGTTTGGAAACCTCTAGATTTTGCACTGTCCAATAGAAATGTAATGTTGGCCACATGTAATTTTAAATTTTATTATAGTATGTTAAAAAAGAAGAGGCAACATTAATTTTTAATAATTTATGTAACTCAAAATGTCCAAAATATAATCATTTTAACATGTAATCAAACATAAAAATTATTAAGATAGTTTACTGCTGGGCGCAGTGGCGCATGCCTGTAATCCCAGCACGTGGGAAGCTGAGGCAGGAGGATCGCGAGTTCACAGCCAGCCTCAGAAACTTAGCAAGGCCCTAAGCAACTCAGTGAGACCCTGTCTCTAAATAAAATACAAAATATGGCTGGGGATGTGGCTCAGTGGTGGAGTGCTCCTGGGTTCAATCCCCAGTACCAAAAAAAAAGTTTCATTTTTCTCATCATGTGAGTAATGGCTACCAAATTGGCTAGTGTAGCTCTAGACAGTGACAACAAATAGATTAAATTTATGGGGTAGTTTTGCTCAATGGGAAGACATAATATATTAAGGCCTTCATCATGTTTAGGAAGAAGATAGAAGTGTTAATTTCAGATGCTTTAAAGTTAGTGCATAATTAAATATATACAATGAAAAACACCCTAACATGATGGAAATAAAATCTTTAACTTGAAAATAAGCAGAAAGGGGGAGAATATTGAAAACTTGATCAGTTCATTACAAGACAGGAAAACTATAAGAAGTTACAAAAAAATAATTTAAAGGACAGGGATGATAAATGGAAAATAAGAAGCAGAAAGGGGCATTGCCTATAATTCCAGTAACTCAGAAGGCTGAGACAAGAGGATCTTAAATTTGAGGCCAACATCAGCAATTTAGCATGGCCCTCAGAAACTGAACAAGACCTTGTCTCAAAATTTTAAAATTTAAAAAATGGGCTGGGGATGTAGCTCACTGGTTAAGCACCCCTAGGTTCAATCCCCCATACCAAAAAAAAAAAAGAAAGGGTTCTAAAAATAGGAGTAGTTCATAATAAATATAAATGCATTGAAATCATTATGTATTCTTTTTAGAGATACTGAAACTAACCCAGAAACAAGAAAAGAAAACTAGTGGAGATCATCAGTATCAGACAGATGAAAGAACAAACGCATTATAATAAGGATAAAACAACAATACGTATAAAAGGAAAAATCTAAGAAGATAAAATAGTCATGAACTTTTATGTGCCTTAAACCTTGCCGGGCGCTGTGGATCATGCCTGTAAACCCAGCGGCTTGGGAGGCTGAGGTAGGAGGATTGCAAGTTCAAAGCCAGTCTCAGCCACTTTGCGAGGCCCTAAGCAACTTAGTGAGACCCTGCCTCTAAATAAAATACAAAAATGACTGGGGATGTGGCTCAGTGGTCAAGTACCCCTGAGTTCAATCCCCAGTACCAAAAAAAAACCCAAAAAACAAAAAAAAACAGCCCCATAGCCTTGAAATATACAGAGCAAAACCAATTATAAAGAATTCTAAGTCTACAATCATAGTGAGAATATTTTATTTTATTGCTGGTACTGGGAATGGAGACTAGGGGGCCTCTACTATGGAGCTACATCCCTTATCCTTTCTCTTTTTATTCTGAGGGGCTGGGGATATAGCTCAGTTGGCAGAGTGCCTGCCTCACAAGCACAAGGCCCTGGGTTCAATCCCCAGCACCACAAAAAAAAAAAATAGACTCTTTTTATTCTGAGACAATGTCTTCTAAATTGTTTTGGCTGACCTTGAACTTTAAATTCCCCTGCCTCAGCCTCTGAAACTGCTGAAATTATAGGTGTATGCCACTGTGCCAGTTCATAGTGAGAGATTTTAATAGTTTTTTTTTTTTTTTTTTTTTTGGTGGGGGATGAGAACCGGGGCTTGAACCCAGGGACTTTTAACCACTGAGCCACATCCACAGCCCTATTTTGTACTTTATTTAGAAACAGAGTCTCTCACTGGGTTGCTTACAGCCTCACTAAATTGCTGAGACCGGCTTTGAACTCCCTAACCTCCTGTCTTAGCCTCCTGAGCTGCTGGGATTACAGGTGTGTGCCTCTGTGCCTGGCTTTGATACAGTTCTAACACTTGTAAATTGAGCAGATGCAAAATTAGCCGGTAGAAGAGTTTCAAATATCCTCAATAATCTTTCCTACTAAAAACTCAAATGCTGGATAAAGTATATATATGTGTATGCGTGTGTGTGTGTGTGGGTGCGTGCATATACATATATTTTAAAATATATAGTTGAGTGGATAAGAAAGAAAGGAATCCTTGTGCCAAAAATTAAGTGGAAGCAGGAATACAAAGGATTAAACAGGTATTCAGCTAGCTTTTAGCCTGGATGCATCTGCCAAGTGCTAGCAACCCTAAAACTCAAAGCTTCTGTTTTAAAAGTATGAGAAGTACAGGGAACAGAAGAATTAATTCTAGGGCCAGTTTAAGATAAGGATTTTAGTAGGAAACTCAGTTTCCTTTAGTAGGAAACTCAGTTTAGTAGGAAACTAGGTCACCGAAGAGTTAACTTTCAACATAAAGGCAGTCTATAAATAAACCACTCTGTTCATCTAGACTGGCAATGGGTAAAGTGATGTCAGAAAATCTTCTCTGTGATTATCTTACTATAGACCAGTATGCATGCATGTGTAGGTTCCAAATTCAACAGAGTTTTTCATAATTATTTTCATAATTTCATAAAATTAATTTCATTAATTTTAAAATTCACATTGAGCAGCAGTATGCCAAGAATTGCTGAGGGACTTTTGGAAGACTTAAGATGATGGGAGTAAGAGGTGGGCACATTGATGCACACCTATAATCCCAGCAACATGGGTGACTGAGGCAGGAGGATTACAAATTCAAGGCCAGCCTTGATGAGTTCAAGGCCAACCTGGGCAATTTAGCAAGACCCTATCTTAAAATAAAAAATAAAAAGAACTGGGGATGCAGCTCAATGGTAAAGCACTCCTGGGTTCTATTCTCAGTACTGCAAAAATGAAAAGAGAAAAAAAAAAAACAGATGATGGAAGTAAACATGCTCTTCAGGTATCAAATGTATTCTTAGGACAGGGATAGATTAAGTGACACTGGAACAGAATATAGAGCTCTTAGAAGCAGACTTATGGATATATATGAAAATTTTACATGTGATAGAGGTATTAAAAATTGATGGGAGGAGAAATAGAAAAGAAAGGTTTAAATATATAAAATATATGACTTGGATATATAAATAAAATTAGATCTCTACCTTATACCAAGAGTAAAAATAACTTCCAGTTAAAGACCTAATTATGAAAGCAAGCCTTTAAAGCTTTAGAAGAAAGTCTAGAATGTGTTTGTTTCTCAAGGGTGAGAAAAGATTGTTGATACACTAAAAACACAAATCATTAAGGATTGATAAGCTTAACTGCATAAAGATTCAAGACTTAGCCGGGCGCAGTGGCGCACGCCTGTAATCCAAGTGACTTGGGAGGCTGAGTCAGGAGGATCGCGAGTTCAAAGCCAGCCTCAGCAACTTGGTGAGGCCCTGAGCAACTCAGTGAGACCCTGTCTCTAAATAAAACACAAAATAGGGCTGGGGATGTGGCTCAGTGGCCGAGTGTCCCTGAGTTCAATCCCTGGTTAAAAAAAAAAAAAAAAAAGAAAAGAAAGATTTAAGACTTCATTCCTTCTTTTTAAGACTTCATTCTAATTTTACTATAAACAACATATGAGAAGTATATAATCTAGTAGTATGAGAAGATATAACCTAGTAGAAGATATTTTCAATATCATAATCAATTAAGGATTGTGGAAGGATGGCAGGGGACGTGCTGGATAGTGATATTGGCCAAATTATGGTGTTATATTGTGTGCATGTACAAGTATGTAACAACAACTATCCCACCATTCTGTACAAATGTAATGCACCAGTAGAACAATGTGGAAAAAAATTTTAAAAAGGATTAATATCTAAAATATATAAGACAATAGCCCTATAGCAAAATAGAGAATCACATAAGAGAAATAAATATGGAAAGATATTCAGACTTAACTAGTTATGGAAATACAAATAAAAACAACAATGAAGTAATACCAAGTATTGGCAAAGATGATGAGAAATAGGAACTCTTAGATATTGTTGGAGTATAAACTGGTAAAAATTACTTTGAAAAGCAGTGTAGCAATATCCTGTAAAATTGAAGATCATTATGTATTTTTAAGAGAATGCACTTCTGAATGAAGATGTATAAAGAAGGGAAAGTTCCTTTTAGCATCATTAGTAGAGAGGAGCTGGAAATAACTTGAATGCCCATCAAAAGGAGAATACATAAATAAATTCTAGTATACTTTACAATGGAATACTATACATCAGTTAAATGAACTAAAAGCATCAGCATCTGATACGTATTTCAGAAATGTAAGGTCAAGGCAGAAAAGCAAATTGTAGAATCCAACTATACAGTGTGATACCATTTATATAAAGTTTGAAAACTTTACAAACATGAACTTGATGAAGGCATGTGTTTGTCCTCTGTTTTATTCTAGCATCTAGAACTGTGCCGTATACATAGTGGGTACTCACTAAGTATTTACAAAATTGGATGCAAAATAATATGAGAAAAGATTGATTGATACATATATGAATTCATGATATTAAAAACTTGCATGGGAATAACAATAAATTTTGGATAGTGGTTCCCTCTGGAGAGGGAGGGAGGGGAATGGGGTTGGGGAGGGATATACAATGTCTTCAACTGTGTTTGTAATGTTCAAATAAAAAACCTTGAAATATAACAAAATGTTGAAATTCAATAAAGCTGGGTGGTGGGTATCACAGATGTTTGTTATATTATTAATAATTCTCTATATTTCTAATATTTTACAATTTAAATTTTTCTTAACCTCAAAAAGAATAGACTTGTGTCAAGGTGTTTGCCCCTACTCAAAATGATCTTTGACTAATCTGCTGTTAAAACTTGTTCTTTATCAATGTCAGCTTTTATTTGCTGCTATCGGTGTGCCTGCCCCAGCACCCCATGCCAACGAATTTGGATCTGCTTCTTCTGATCTATTGATTAAAAAACTGAAGTTTGAAACTTATTTAGAAATATATCTAACTTAAGAGTTTTCAGCAAGGGTCTGAAGGGTCTTCTGGTGCCTGAGTTGAAGTGTGTGTTAATACTAACTTCCATTTTTTTGAGAGCTTACTCTAAACCAAACCTGTGAAGCACTTTTAATATATTATTTTGTTCTTTCTTAAAAGTGAGACAGATATTGTACCTGTTTTAAGAAATTGCAACTCAAATAAAGAGATTTACCCAAAGTCGTAGATATAGTAAGTGGTAGAAATTAAATTCATTAAATCCAGCTCCGTTAGACTACTTCACTATGCTGTTCAGAGATGTGGCCTTCATGTTCTTGTTTGATTCTATATAATTGTTTTGCATATATTCAGAAATGTCTTCTAGTTCATTTCTTATTTTTGTGGATTACTTATCTTGTAGAATAAAAACAAGAAGTTCTGGAGAATTGTTTCTGTTACTTCTGTTTTGAGATAGGGAAAAAGTCTGTAATTTAAATATGTATACTCATTCGACAGGTTTACTTCTCATTCATGAGGACTCAGTACTTAGATTTCAGAGTCCATTCAGCAATTCAGATTCCCCTATTATGAGGTTGTAGGGAGAAGTCCTGAAGTCATTATAAGAATATTTGCTTAGTGATATGACAGTTAAAAAATCAGTACCTGTTTAAAATCCCAGGATCTATTTCTCCTACTGATTTTGTTGCTCTCTTGCTCATTGTTGTATTTTAAACAATGTGGTACAATGCAGTGCGTATCAGTGGGAACATGGACTTTTCCTTGCAAAGGACATAGAATTTCACAAAACCCTAAAAGTGACATTAGAGAACTGGATAAATTACATATAAAAGCATTGGCAAATGAGGATTAGATTTAGTTAGACAAATTATTAATTAGAAAAAAGAAAACAAATAATGACAGACACTTCAAGGAATGATGTGACTATCTCACAGGACTAAAAAAAAGGCTGTTGGGAAAATTGATAAAGCCTTTGGATACTTATAAAAATTACACTCATTTTGATTGTATATGAAGCTCAAATATGAAGTAAGGATGTACTTCATATTTGAAATTGATAGGATCAATTCAATTGGAAATATCAATTTCGTTGGAAATATTATACCCAAAAAATCTACATTTATTTCATTCTTGCTCTAAGAATTTGTGTATGGTTACATAAATAGGAAGAGTTTATTTTTGTGATTTTTAGTTTAATTTTTTAAAGGTACTCAACACCACTTTCACTTGGACATTGAAATGTCAGTACCTATTTTAAGAGAATTCTTTCAATTCTTTTTTCCTTTAGTCAATTATTCTCTGACAATAAAGACCTCGATTTAATCCAGATGTCAGTTTATCCAGAGTTGTTATAACCACATGTTGAAGTTGGTGGGGAAATTGGAGAAACTTGGTGATGGAGAGACACACAGATTTCAGTATGTGTAAAGTGTCTCCTATTTTCAGGGACTTGGAGTTATAAATATTTTATTAACTTACTAGGCCATAATGAGTTTTAGTTTGAGAGACAGGGCCATATTTCTAAGAACTTCTCTAATATTTTACATTTTCTGCATCTGCTTATTTAGGGATTAAAACTGTCCTAGGTGTTATAACTGATTTCCTCATCAGCACCGTTCATATTCTATGCGATATTCTCTTTGCCAGTACCAAAATTTTTAGCAGGTACAAAATAGGCCAACAAAAGTTAAAGTACCTATAAGCTCAGCAGCTCTGAAGGCTAAGGCAGGAGGATCTTGAGTTCAAAGCCAGCTCAGCAACTTAGTGGGGCCCTACGCAACTCAGTGAGATCCTGTCTCTAAAGTAAAATATAAAAATGGACTGGGGATGTGGCTCAAGTGGTTGAGCACCTCTGGGTTCAACCCAGTACCTAAAAAAAATCAAGTCAAAGTATTGAATTTTTCATTAAGGTAAACTCACTTAACTCAAAACTGTTAACTTTTATTAACCAATATTCTCTCTACATTTTGAAATTAAGGATCCTTTTATGTGAGGCCTATTTTTTAAATGATTCTATTAACAAAAATTTTAAAACTGTTCCTCCATTTTACTTTATTTTTTATGAAAATTCAAGAGTTTGAACCTGTTAGAACAAATTTAAAAAAAAATTAAGAGGAAAAAAAAAAAAGAGTTTGGGAACCTAGCCATCACAGAACGTTCCCTAAAACTATCCTCTAATCATCTCACTCTCTTCCTTAAAACCCTTCAAGTGGCCAGGCACTGTGACATATCCCTGTAATCCCTATAATCCCAGCAACTCAGGAGCCTGAGTCAGGAAGATCATAAATTCAAGGCCAGCCTGGACAGCTTAGTGAGACCCTGTCTCAAAACATAGAGCTCGGAATGTGCTTAGTGATAGAGCACCTGGGCTCAGGCTTCAGTACTGCAAAACAAACAAACAAAAAGACCATGGGGGAACACTGTGACCCATAGCAGTATAATTTCACTGAGGTCTTTCTGGTTTTCTTTTTTGTTTTGCAGTACTGGGGATTGAGTTGTGGGTTGCTCTGCCACTAAGCTACATCCCAGTTGTTTTTATTTCTTTAAAATTTGAGACAGGGTTTCACTCCCTGGGCTGGCCTTGAACTTGTGCTCCTCCTGCCTCAGGCCTCCCAAGTCGCTGGAATTACAGGCATGCCCCACCATATCCAGCCCCACTGAGGGTTTGTTTTGTTGTTTTTGTTTTTTTTGTTTGTTTGTTCTAATTAGTTATACGTGCTGTTTAAATTTTAAAGGTATAATTTATAGAGTTAGACATACAGATTTTAAGTGTACAGTGTACAGAATTCTTACATAAGCACATGTTTTTTAAAAATATTTTTAATTATAGATGGACACGGTGTCTTTATTTATTTTTATGTGGTTTGGAGAATCGAACCCAGTGTTTCACATGTGCAAGGCAAGTACTCTACCACTGAGCTACAGCCCCAGCCTCTCCACTGAGGTTTTTAATCTATATATTCATTAAGTATTTTTGTAGACTGAATACAAATATTTATTTTATATATTTATATATTTTTAAATGTATGGAGATACTAATTTAATAAGTTTGACTTACTTTCTAGTACCCTTTTGTATTTAAAAAAATTTTTTTTGTTTCTTTTGTAGTGCTAGAGGTCAAACCCAGGGCCTTGCAAATGCTAGACAGATGTTCTGCCATTGTACTATAATCCCCAGCCCTAAAATATTTTGGTGTATATTTTTCTCACATAATTCTTGTCAAGTATGGAAACCATTGAACTGGTTGTCTTTTGCAAAGTGTCTTTAGTAAAGGTAAATCTATATGAGAAAAAATGGATTTAATGATAAAAGAAATAAAATTTTGAAAACATGGATTACGTTAAAAGGTAGAAATATAAGCCAGGCACGGTGGCACACACCTGTCATCCTAGCGGCTTGGAAGGCTGAGGCAGGAGGATTGAGAGTTCAAAGACAACATCAGCAACTTTGTGAGGCACTAAGCAACTCAAATGAGATCCTGTTTCTAAATAAAGTACAAAAAAGGGCTGGGAATGTGGCTCAGTGGTTGAGTGCCCCTGAGTTTAACCTCTAATACAAAAAAGAAAAAAAAAGAAGAAATGTAGAAATATATGTGGAAAATGTATGAAACCTCCTGTATTTTAAAATCTCAGATTTATTATCCTTACTATAAAGAAATTTTATAACTCAATAATAAAAATAATACTGCAGGGTAGGTGTGTAGTTCAGTGGTAGAGCCCTTGCCTAGCATGCTGGAGGCCCTGGGTTCAATCCCTGTATCCTCCCCCCTACACACAGGCACAAAAGTGATTTTGTTGATAAAAACTTAAAGAGAAACAAAAACTGAAAAAAAATTACTTTGTTGATAAATCTTTATTGAGTGGTGAAATATTTGAAATGTTGGTTTTAAAATATAGAAATACAGCTGAACATCAATAACTGGTTATTTTTGGTGATGTATTTTTTTCCCATTTAAAAAATATTTTCAAGGAAAATGTATTTTATAATTAAAAAATAGTTACTGGGGATTGTTATGGAATAAATGATATGTCCCCCACCTGTCTCCACTTTCTCACACACAGCATTCCTTACACACCTCTGTACCTTTGCTTACCTCTTGGCTACTCAAGAGTTCCTACTTATCTTTATTTTTATTTTTATTTTTTTCTCTTTAAATCTTTTTTAATTTTTTTATTAAATTTTTTTTATTTTTACAGACTTCATTTTGATTCATTGTACACTTGTGGGGTACAAATTTTCATTTCTATGTTTGTGCATGATCCTGCTTATCTTTAGACGATTCAAATGACACTTCCATGAAGTCTTTCCTAATCATCCTCTTTCCTTTTTTAATTCCACACAATTATTATATGTAATTATGCATTTATAATGTCTTCTTCACTAAGTAGTCATTTCATTGATTCATTTCATAAATATTTGTTGAATGCCTATGTGCCTGGCACTGTTTGTTGGTACTGCAATTCTAACCATGAACTATGCAGGCTTCAAGGAGTTTATAGCTTTGTAAAGTTATTCCTTTCACTATCATATGACGTATTATGATAGAAGTATAGAGTAATTTGGGAGCTTAGAGAATTGGTAGATGTACCCCAGGCTGGACAGAAAGGAAAGACTTGCAAGAAGGGATGATAGCTGGATATTAAATAGAAAGCAGGAGTTAACCATATCAAAGGGCAGGGAAAGGTGGGCCTGGAATTTTAAAACTGGGATAAATTTTGAGAAGGTCACAATGGTGTTTGTAGATATTGAAGTTAATTTCTGACAAGAATTTACATAATTTTATCTTGGAAGAATCTCATGAATTCTTTTGCCAGAGATTAAAAAGTTGTATATAACACCATATGTTAGGGAGATCATCCTAATGTTAAACCAATTCAAGTGTGAATGTTAGCTTTGTTATCTCTTAAGTATATGAATGAAAATATATTCTTGCTAAGGATTGAAAAATAAGTGCAAAATAAAAAGTCTGAGTTACGAGAGTATTTCAAATAAGTCTGTCCTGTAATCTTAACTGGTCCTAATAAAATGTTGCTAAGTTACATTATCTGGGGAATGCCTTTGAATCAATACATTAAAATGATGGCAATTTGAATAACATTTTTTTTGTGTAAATGTATTCTAAATTTAAAGGGATGTTTCTTGTAGCAGAGTAAATATTTCTCATTATTAAGTTCTTTTCTTTCATTCTATTCTGTCCACCTACTCCTACTTCCAGTTCCAAAAAAAAAAAAAAATCAGTAATTTAAAGGAAATGAATCAAATTGCAGTTTGGCTCTCATTAAATCATAGTAGCCTGGCCCTGTGATTATGTAAATTATACTTACTGTTAATCGTATATCAGAATCACTGGGTTTGTATAGTGAGTTTGTCGTTCTTTGTTTTTCCTCTTTTTTGATTAGGTAATATAGAGATCGTTTCCCAGCAAATGTTCCTTAAAAAGAGATTAAATGAACCAGTTTTTCTTTTCTGCTTTTGTAGATTTCTTGATAACCGGCTGTTCGCTACCTGCTCTGATGACACTACAATAGCACTATGGGATCTGAGAAAATTGAACACCAAAGTATGCACTTTACATGGTCACACTAGCTGGGTGAAGAACATCGAATATGATACTAATACAAGACTCTTAGTAACATCAGGATTTGATGGAAATGTCATTATTTGGGACACTAACAGGTTTGTGACTAGGAGATCATGTTAGGATTATGAATAAAAACATTTTTTTAAAAAGTTGTGAAAAGGACTGGGATATGGTTCAGTGGCAGAGCACTTGACCTGGCATGTGTGAGACCCTGGGTTCAATCCCCAGTACCACAAAAATAAACAAATAAAACGGTGAGAAAATTCATAGTTCTACTCTAGCATCAAGAAAAAAAACAAGAAGGGATTCCATCTTTTATTACTTAAACTTAATCATATATTACAACTACAAACTTTGGAGTTCAGAGTGTAGTTCAGTGGTAAGAGTCCTTGCCTAATGTGCATGAGGCCCTGGGTTTGATTTCCTACACTGCAAAAATAAATGAATGAATAAATACATAAAAGTTTTGTAGGGGAAAGAGACCAGGGCATATAGCTAATGATGAAAACTGGTATATAAAATGAATTTCCTGAGTTTAAGGAAAAATGTTTTTATTATTTCCTTTGTGAAACTAAAATATTTTTTACTCTTTGTTCCTTCAGTTCTAAATCTATTTATTTTGTAATTTTTGCAATTTGTTTTCATGCATTAAAAGAGTAGTTCTCACTTGGAGTGATACTGATCCTGAAGGTAATGTTTGGAAATAATGTATGGGGCAGTTTGGGTTATCATTGTGAGGGGAAGAGGGAGGATATCTACTGGCATTTGTTGACAGGACCATAGTTTCTAAACATCCTGCAGTACACAGGCTGGTTTTCACTGAGGATCAATTGACCCATCTAAAATGCCAGTTATGCCTCTGTTGTGAAATATTTCAGTAAAGTGTTTCCTAATAGAGAATTTGATTATTTGGAAATTGAAGTTTGAGAAATAAAGTATATATAGCAAGGTGATGAAATGATCATATAATAACACATCAGGATCATTTCTGAAATACACTCTTCAGAGATCATATGTAAAATGGGGATAATATTAAAGATTTCTAGCTGTACAGTATTTGAGTAGAGGATAGAGCTATGTGCTGTAAGCATATATGTTAGAGTTTAGAGGCAAATGTGTATTTTTTAATCTAGAAAGAAAATTCGAATAGAAATAAAAATAAGGGTTGAGGTGTGACTCAGTGGTAGAGCACTTGCCTAGCATATGTGAGGCCCTGAGTTTGATCCTCAGCACCACATAAACAAAATAAAGGTATTGTGTCCATCTACAACTAAAAAAAATTTGAAAAAAAGAAATAGAAATGACAATTTCCAAAACTGTAGGAGGATAAAAAAACGAATGAAGCATGGTAAGTCCAGTAGAAATAGAGGAGATGGAGGCTGGGATTGTAGCTCAGTGGTAGAGCACTTGACTAGCATGTGCGAGGCACTGGGTTCGATTCTCAGCACCACATATAAATAAAGAAAAATAAAGGTCTATCGACAACTAAAAAAATTAAAAAAAAAAGAAGAAAAAAAGAAATAGAGGAGAGGGGGAGAAAAAAAAAGAATCATATAAAAAATAAACAGGTGCCAGGCATAGTGGTCCATATGCCTGTAATCCCAGCATCTTGGGAGGTTAAGGCAGAAGGATCACACGTTTCAGGCCAGATTCAGCAATTAGCAAGACTTTCAGCAACTGAGTGAGACCCTGTCTCAAAATTTAAAATACTGGGGATGTCACTTTACCTCAGGGGTAAAGCATCCTTGGTTTAATTTCTAGTAACCCCTACACCCCCAAAAAAGCACAAAAGCACAAAAATATAGTAGGCACATAACCTATACATCAGTAGTTATAAATGTATATGAACTAAACTAGCCTGTTAAAAAATAGTGTTAAATTGGATTTAAAAGTAAAACCAGCCAGGCACAGTAGCCTGTGGTCCCAGCTACTTGGTAGACTGGGATGGGAGGAGCACAAGTTCAAGGCCAGCCTGGGCAATGTAGTGAGACTCTGTCGTAAAATAAAAATAAAAAGGACTGGGAATATAGCTCAATGGTACAGCACCCCTGGGTTCAATCCCCAGTACTGAAAAGAAAAGAGAAATTCCCTTCCCATCTTTAGAGACTTAAAAATTCATTTCCTAAGTAATTCAGAATGTCAGAAGGTAGAATGAAAATTGATGAACTTAAAAAACTGGAAAAACCTCAAAAGGATAACTACAATAGAAGTAGATGTATGGCCATGCAGTGGCACTCGCCTGAATACCAGCAGCTTGGGAGGCTAATGCAGGAGGATCTTGAGTTCAAAACCAGCTTCAGCAACTTAGCAAGGCCCTAAGCAACTCAGAGTCCCTGTCTCTAAATAAAAATATAAAAAAGGGCTGGGAATGTGGCTTAGTGGTTAAGCACTCCTGGGTTCAATCTCTGGTACCAAAAAAAAAAAAAAAAAAAAAGAAAGGAAAAGAAATGTATGTATGGAGCTGGAAGCAGTGGCACATGACTTCATAATACTGGCTACTCAGGAGGCTGAGGTAGTAGGATTCGCAGTTTTGAGATCAGTCTCACCAACTTAGCAAGGCCCTTAGCAATTTAGTGAGACCCTCTCAAAAAGGGCTGGGGGTATAGCTTATTGGTAAAGTATCCCTGGGCTCAAACCCTGAAAACAAAAAAGAAGTCAATATGTATAAATGATGAAAGTACAAAATTAATATGATTAAAAATGATAAAATAAGAAAAAGGATTTTTTAAAAGTATTCTTTGAAATAATTATTTGAATTAATAGTTCTATGACAAGATTCATCAAGAGAAAAGAAAAAAAAATAATAATAGCAATGAGTACTGGGAGTGTAGCAATGCTATTTGCATAGCATGTGTGAAGAAACCTTGGGTTTGATTCCCTGCACCAAAAATACTAGCAATGGAAAAGGAGTTTTAACAAAAATACAGAGTAAGATGATAAAATCAAGTATATGCTAATATATTGAAAACTTTGATAAAATAGACAGTTTACTCAAAACATACACCTTAGCAAAACTAACCAAAGAAGAAATGGGGTTGTGGCTCAGCAGTAGAGCGCTTCCCTAGCACACACAAGGCCCTGGGTTTGATTCTCAGCACCACCTAAAAATAAAATAAAGGTATTGTGTCTACCTACAACTAAAAATGTGTATATATTTTAAAAAGAAGAAGAAATAGACCTTTTTCTAGGACTGATATTTAACCACTGTGCACTGGTTCAACTGAAGTAGTTGTTAAAAGATTGAACTTCCAGCCGGGCGTGGTGGCGCACGCCTGTAATCCAAGCGACTTGGGAGGCTGAGTCAGGAGGATCACGAGTTCAAAGCCAGCCTCAGCAACTTAGCGAGGCCCTAAGCAACTCAGTGAGACCCTGTCTCTAAATAAAATACAAAATAGGGCTGGGGATGTGGCTCAGTGGCCAAGTGTCCCTGAGTTCAATCCCTGGTTCCAAAAAAAAACCAAACAAACAAAAAAAAAGATTGAACTTCCTCTGTACTGTTTGTTAAATAATCGAGGCCTGAATCATCCTCTGGGTACCTAGGCCCCTCTTCTACGATTGTGTCTCTCAAGATCTTCCCATGTTCCAGTAACTGAAGTTCTTGCACAGTGTTACAATTCCAAGACCCTGTCCAGCATTGCCACCTATATCTATTCTGACTGTCTAGTGTTCAAGCAATACTGATTATTTAAGTACTTTGAACATCAATTCTGTAACCATTAAATCAATTAAAACCGACTACTAGTAAAAGAACAGCCCTATCTGTTTTATAGGTGACTTCTGTCAGATATTGCAAATGATATTCTGGTTTTATTAAACAGATCAGATTCTAGAAAAAGGGAATTCTTATTACAGAAATGAAAGGATGTTTTGTCAGTATAAACTCTGTTAATATAATTAATTACATTAACAGACAAAATTAATAAATCCATGTGATTATTTCTTTTTTCTTCTTCTATGTGGGATAATTGATCCTGAGCCCATGGAGAAAACGCTGGCCCCATATTCTCCAGATTCACATAGGAAGGTTGATTATTTCAATTGAGGAATAAAATTCAACATTCAGTCATAATTAAAAACAAAAGAGGGGACATCATTACCAGCCTTACAGAAGAAAATTGAAAGGGTTATGAAAGAGTATTATGAACATCTTTATAATAACTTAGGTAAACAAATACATGAAGAGTCATAAATTACTGAAACAGATAAGAATACATGGAAAATCCTTAGACACAAGACGTATAGCAAATAAAGAATTGGTAATTTCTAAATCTTCCCACAAAAAAAGCCCGAGCCCAAATGGCTTCACTAATGAGTTCTACCAAATATTCCATTCAAACTTTCTAGAAAATAGAGGAGGAGAGAACACTTCCCAGATGAATTCTTTGAGTCTAGTATTACTCTGGCATCAAAATCTGACAGATACCAGAATGGAAGAGAGAATGGAATTCTGCTGACCAATATCCTGTAATAAAATTGATGCAAAAATCTGAAACAATATTAGCAAGTCAAATCCAGCAATATATATAAAGGATTATAAGTCACAACCGAATGGAATTTATTTCAGGAATGCTGAGTGGTTTATTGCCCAAAAGTCAATATATTAATAAAAGTCAAAACCCACATAATCATCCCAATAAAGACAGAAAAGCACTTAAAAAATCCAATACACATTTGTGCTAAAACCAGGAATAAAAGGGAACTTCCTTAACCTGGTAAAGGACATCAGTGGAAAACCTACAGTTAAAATCATAATGTTGAAAGACTGCATTTCCTATAAGATTAGTAACAAAGTTCTCACTATTTTTCTTCAACATTGTACAGAGATACAGCATTGCTCTGGATGCACAATAAAACAAGAAAAAACAAAGTACCCAGATTGGAAAGGAAGAAGTAAATCAGCTTACATATTTGGAAGATTTGACTTTTTTTGGGGGGGGTGGGTACTGGGATTGAACTCGGGGCACTCGACCACTGAGCCACATCCCCATCCCTATTTTGTATTTTATTTAGAGACTGTCTCACTGAGTTGCTGATGCTGGCTTTGAACTTGTGACTGCCTCAGCCTCCCAAGCCACTGGGATTGCAGGTGTGTGCCACCTCATCCAGCAGCAAGATTTGACTGTTTAGACTTTTTTTTTTTTTTTTTTTGCACTGTGTATTGAACCCTGGGGCACTCTACCAGGCCCTTCATATTTGCTATTTTGAGACAGGGTCTCTAAATTGTCCTTGAATTCTGATCCTCCTGCTTCAGTTTGGGATTATGTATCTATACCACCATGTGTGATTCTAAATAGAAAATCTTAAGGAATTGAAAAAAAACAAACCTAGAGCTAATAAATAATTCATTTAATTAACAAGAAATGGAAAATTAATATACAAAAATTAATGGTATTTCTACTTAAAAGCAAAGAATAATCCAGAAATGACTGAGGAAGACAATCACATTCACAATAGTATCAAAAAGAATAAAACAGGGCTGGGGATTAGCTCAGTTGGTAGAGTGCCTGCCTCACAAGCACAAGGCCCTGGGTTCAATCCCCA
>JAJEJO010000081.1:936410-968042 GCA_020662805.1 Glaucomys volans
ACACACACACACACACACACAAGTATAAGGTTTGTACACTGAATGCTATGAAATATTTCTGAAAGAAATATAAGGAGTTAATGAAGAGACATGTTCATAGATTATAATGCTCAATATTATGAATAACAAGTATAGGCAAGAATGTAGAGAACTGGAATCCACATTGATAGTGGAAATGTAAAATGGTACAACCATTTTAGAAAGTTTGGCAGTTTTGTAAACTGTTAAAATAAGAGTTACTGTGTGACCTGGCAGTTCCACTCCTCGATATACCTACGCAAAAGAAATGAACACATATACCCACACAAAGACTTGTACATCATAGCCAAAGAAAAAGGGAATCAATCCAAATATCCATCCAGTGGTTAATAGTTAAACAAACCATGTAATATGTCTATGCAGTAATAGTATTTAGCAATGAAAAGAGTATTGATGTATGCTGTATTGATGTATGTCATGTAAGAACCTCAAAAAATTATGCTAAATGAAAAAGCCAGATTGCAAAAGACTACTTATTGTATGTTTCTGTTTATATGAAATGTCCAGCTGGGTGTGGTGGTTCTCACCTGTAATTCCAACAACTCAGAAGTCTGAGGCAGGAGGATTGCAAGTTCAAGGCTGGCCTTGGCAACTTAGCAAGACCCTGTCTCAAAAAAACAAAAAACAAAAACAAAAATTAAAAACGGGAAAGGTCGGCCTGGAGAAGTAGCCCAGTGGTAAAGCACCCTTGCATTCAATTCCTAGCACCACAGAAAAAAAAAGAAAGGGAAAGGGAAGGATCCAGAGTAAGCAAAATCTAGAGATAGAAAATAGTGGTCAACTGGGAACAGAAGCACTGATTGCTAATGGTCAGGGAAATCTTTCAGGGTGATAATTCGGGTACAGATGATTGCCCAACTCTGTAAACAATAAAAATCATTTAATTGTATACTTAAAGTGGATGAATCTTATGTAAATGATAACTCAGTAAAGTTGTTAAGAAGACAAACCATTAATTAAACAAAAAAGATAATTCATCAGAAGTATACACTTTAGCTGGGCATGGTGGCTCACGCCTGTAATCCAAGTGACTTGGGAGGCTGAGTCAGGAGGATCACGAGTTCAAAGCCAGCCTCAGCAATTTAGCGAGGCCCTAAGCAACTCAGTGAGACTCTGTCTCTAAATAAAATAAAAAATAGGGCTGGGGATGTGGCTCAGTGGCCGAGTGCCCCTGAGTTCAATCCCTGGTTCCAAAAAAAAAAAAGAAGTATACACTTTAGCACATTATTTAATGGTGAACCTTTAAAATTTTTCTTTATAAAATCAGGAAGGAAAATATGCCCACTGTTACTACTATTGTTCATCAGTGTCATGGGTATGGTAGGGAGACAGGGTCCTAGATGTTACAGTTTAAAAAAAAAAAAAAAGAGAAAAGGATTGGAAAGAAAGAAAATTTAATGACATTCACCTATGATAGGATTCTATCAAGGGTTGGCAAATTTTCTGCAAAGGATTGAGTAGTAGGTATTTTGGGCTTTATATGCTGTACATATATAGTCTCTGAGCAGCCATATACAAACAATGTGTGAATGAATGTGGCTTTGTCTGTACAAACAGGGCAGTGGGTCAGATTTGGCCTGCAAGCCATAGTTCTTCAACCCTGGTCTATCTAGAAAATTCTAGAAATTCTTTAGAAAAATTATGAGAATTAATAATTAAATAAGATTGTTAGATATAAATTATGGAAAACAATATAGAGGTTCTTCAAAAAGTTAAAAATACAACTACTGAATAACCTAGTAATCCCTCTGCAAGGTACATATCCAAAGAAAATTAAATTAGCATGTCAAAGATCTGCATTCTCATCCTCATTGCAGCATTATTCACAATGGCCCAGATGTGGAATCAACCTAAGTGTCCATTAACAGATGAATGGATCTTTTTAAATGTGGTATATATACCCAATGGAATTCTCTTCCATCTTTTAAAAGAAGGAAATCTTGTCATTGGCAACAATGTGGATGAACTTAAAGGAGATTATGTTAAGTGAAATAAGCCAGGCACAAATACTGCTTTTGTGTGGAATCTGAAAAAGTTATAAACTCACCGAAGCAGAGCATAGAATGATGGTTACCAGGGGCGGGGGCAGGTGCAGTGAGGAAGTGCTGGTCAGAGAATACAAAATTTCAGTTAAGAGGAGTAAGTTCATTAGGTTTATATTGTACAACCTGATGACTATAGTTAATAACAATGTATTGAATACTTGAACATTCCTAAGAGAGTAGATTGTAAGTATTCTTATTATAAATGTAAATGATTGATACATGAGGGGATGCATTTATTCATTAGCTTGACAATGTATATGTATTTTAAAACATTACAGACTGGGCCAGGCATGTTGTCACAGCCTATAATTCCAGTGGCTTGGGAGGCTAAGGCAGGAGGATGGCAAGTTCAGAGCCAGCCTCAGCAATTTAGCAAGGCCCTATGCAGCTTAACAAGACCCTGTCACAAAATAATAAATAAGAAGGGCTGGAGATGTTGCTCAGTGGTTCAGTATCCCTGGGTTCAATCTCTAGTACAAACAAAAAAAACATTGAAGGCTGGAAGTAGGGTGAAAATTTATAAATTAATTGTGTTCCTATTGATTATTGGGATCATGTCACTTCAAATTTTTTACAGTATACAATTTGTTTTTTTGTTTTTGTTTTTGTTTTTTGGTACTGGGGATTGAACTCAGGGCACTCGGCCACAGAGCCACATCCCCAGGCCTATTTTGCATTTTATTTAGAGACAGGGTCTCACTGAGTTGCTTTTGCTGAGGCTGGCTTTGAACTTGCCATCCTCTTGTGTCAGCCTCCCGAGCCACTGGGATTATAGGCATGTGCCACTGCTTCCAGCTACAATATACAATTTTTCATAGTCAAAAATTTAGTTGTACATAGGAGTAAATTACAACAGATGATGTGTAACCTTGATGAAGAAAACTATAAAATCTCATTTAGGTCACTGTAATGTATAAGCAAACAAAGCAAAATTTAAAGTAAAAGGCATAAACTATAAAAAGATGTGAAAACAGGACAGGAAATACAATAGAATTTTAGAAGCTGGAAAGCAGACAGATGAATCACTACTGACTTAGCAACTGTTTTAAGCAATTTGATTTAGTAAGTCCCAGGAATCTTAACCCTAAGCTGTCAGAGGGGAAAATTAAAAAATTGAAGCTAATTAACATACAATCCTCAAAAATCATAGGAACTGGCAATCCTGGGTTACCCTTTAAGTGGCTAAATAGGGATTCAGGGAAGAGATATTTAAGGACTTTTTCCTCCTTTCTTAACCATATCAGTGTAGTCAACTTCCCATTTTAGCAGAAGTTTCTAATATTACTTTCTAGAGAGGGTAATATAAAGAATCTCTATTAAAGGTTCCAGAAACAGTTGAAGGCTCAAGTACTTTGCTGAAACCAAGGGGATTAAATGATATATGTGTATTGAATATTGATTTCAGAGATCCTCAGCCTTCTCTTGGGATGATCCAAGGTTACTCACATAAGGGACTCATATATATACACACACACATATATATATGCATATATATGTATATATGTATAAATACGTATAAACTCAGTTCCTAGTCAGCTTTAGTTTCCCACTCTTAACCATGAGCAGAGCAGACATTGAGGAACACTTCTAATATAGACACACAAATGGAAAGTTTTTAATAAACATATAATATAAGGGGAGAAATAGATGGGATGTCTAAAGTATAAATATTGTTCTAAAGTGGGTGAGGAGTGTTATTTTTCTTTAAGCTCTACTTGTTTTATTTATGTACTTTTCTATAGGTATGGTTTTTTAAATAAAATGAAATAACAAGAATAAAAATACACAAGGAATAAAAATCTGTCAAAGAAACTGTGTGGGCAGATTTGAAAAAGAGCCGAATATAACTTAAATGTGAAGTTTAAAAATACAACTATGGAAATGTAATATACATAGGGCAGGTGAAACAGTAGGTTAGACAGCTTAAAACAATAGATTAGAAGATATATATTTAAAACTTACCCAAAATATAACATGAAATGGGGAAATATAAAACATGGAAAACTCATGCACAGTGGAACACATCTGTAATCCCAGCTGCTTAGGAAGTGGAGGCAGGAGGATCACAAATATGAGGCAAATCTGGGCAATTTATCAAGACTCTCAAAAAAAGCTGGGGCCAGGTGAAGTGGCACATACCTGTGGTCTCAGCAGCTCATGAGACTGAGGAAGGATCACAAGTTCAAAACCAGCATCAACAAAAGCGAGGCACTGAGCAACTCAGTGAGACCCTGTCTCTAAATAAAATACAAAATAGGGCTGTGAATGTGGCTTGGTGGCCAAGTGCTCCTGAGTTCAATCCCCAGTACCCCCACACAGCATACACACAAAATATCCATGAAAGAGAAATTGTGAGACAAGGAGAATCAAATATGAATGTTTCATATTTATTAGAATGCCAAAAGAATATAGAAAATGGGTGAAAGGCAATATTGGAATAATGACTGAGAATTTTCCAGAATATATGAGTAAAATAAATCGTAAAATTTTAAAAATCAAATGAATCTCAATAAATACAAACCAAAAAGAAATCCAATGTTAAACATACCATTGTGAAACTGCAGGACTCTAAAGACAAAGAGATCAACTAGACAGAAAAAGATAAATTGTCCAAAATAGCAGATAGACTGATAGCAAATTTATAAATAACATTGGAAGCCAGAATTGTGAGACATCATCAATATTCAGAAAGAAATAACTATCAACCTTAAGTTGCATGTTCAGCTAAACCTTTAAAAAGGATGAAATACATATTTTCAGAGCAATAAAAAATGAATTTACCTCAACAAAGTTTACATAAAAAATTCTGAGGGATATACTTCAGAATGAAAGTGGATGATCTAAAAAGGAAGGTCAGAGATGAGTGAGAGAAGGAAATGGTGAGCAAAATAATTGTAAATATACATTGAGTGTTAATTCTGTTTTGAAGGGAAAAACAATTGACTATCACTGAATCATTATATTTAGGATAACTCTAGGTTTTATTGACTTTGTTTCTTGTATAGGTGTACAGAAGATGGGTGTCCACATAAGAAATTCTTTCACACTCGTTTTCTCATGCGAATGAGACTAACACCAGATTGTTCCAAAATGTTGATCTCAACGTCCTCTGGATATCTCTTGATTTTGCATGATCTTGACTTAACAAAGTCTTTAGAAGTAGGCAGCTATCCCATTTTGAGAGCAAGAAGAACTACATCAAGTTCAGGTAAGCTTTTTTTTAAGTTAAAAGTAAAGTTTTGTAGGGTTGGGGTTGTGGCCCCATGATAGAGTGTTTGCCTAGCACATGTGAGGCACTATGTTTGATCCTCAGCACCACATAAAAATAAAAATGAATAAAAAATAAAGGTATCATGTCCATCTACAACTAAAAAAAAATTTAAAAAAAGAAAAGTTTTATAAAGAATTCAAGACATAGGAGCCTAGCAGAACTTTTAACTTTTATGATTATTATAGAGTTTTAGTTTTAAAGTCTGTATTGTATTCTAGACTTCCAAATGTCCAGACACAGGAACCTGGTGCTATCTTGTAACACCCTCTTGCCAAATCTTTGTCCTTTTTCCCATTGCTGATTCCATTAGACTTAAGTGAAGTTGGTGCTCAGAAAAACTTAAATACTACGCTTCCACAATACTGTGATAAAGAGAATATATTTTATCTGACTTTGGGAAAGAAGACTGGTCTGAGAATGTATCCATCATTAATAGTACTGTTCTATGAACAAGAAAAGAGAGAAAAGGACAATTATTTGGAACACAAACTGTTCATAAACTGCTATTAAAAGACAACTTTAAAATGGTTGAAATCTTTCTCTCATGTGCACAGGGCCACTCCTTAAGACTCCTTTGGGAAAATGCAGGCATAATTGTAGTACAATTGCCCAATTTAAGTGTTAAAAGTAGAAATTTAAGTTTACAAATTTCCTTGCAAGCAAGGTGTCTCATGAACATGTGAATGTAATCCTTAGATTCAGAATTGCATTTTTTTTAAAAAGTTAAACATTGATAATTAGCTTAGTAAGAAATAGTGGCCTAGAAGGTGCAGTTAGCTTTTTTTTTTTTTTCACTCGAAACTAAGGAACTTTTCAGTCTTTGGCCAGGTATGGTGGCACATGCCCATAATCCCAGTGGCTCAGGAAGCTGAGGCAGAAGTACAAGTTCAAAGCCAGCTTCAGCAACTTAGAGAGGTCCTAAGCAACTCAGTGAGACCTGTCTCTAAAATAAAGATACAAAAAGGACTAGGGATGTGACTCAGTGGTTAAGTGCTCCCTAGTACCAAAAAAAAAAAAAAAAAAAAAAAAAAAAAGCAGCAGTTTTTCCATCTTCTAAGGGTAATTCTGATATAATACCATAGGAAATTAGATAAAATAAGAATTCCCAGTAGGGTGTGGGACTACTGGAAATGTATGATCAAACTAGGTTTGAAGTAATATATCAAATTCCAAATTCATTTTATCTTTTCCACAGATTTTAATGTAAAGCTTTGCTTTGCATTGCAAAGATTGTATTTATATATATTTATAATAATACCAGTTTTTAGTGTGCTTTAAAGAAAGGTTCCTTCATGTTCCCAGTAATGGCCTGTTGTTTGGACTCTAATGTTAACTCAATTTTCATTAAATTTTCTTGTTCTGTTTTAGTACAGAAATAATACCCAAAGAAGTTCCTGTGCTTATTTGGTTTGATAAAAAATTATTTGTTTGTTTTATTTCACATACATAAGTCTTTGGCATAAAGTGTTTTTGAAATGGACTAGGCCATAAGTAATGCTTTAAAGACATGTCTTGCCTTCCCTCATCTTAGTCATAGCTCAGGTTTATGTGAGCTTTTTTTGGCCATGTTTTGGATGATTTTTTTTTTTTAATTAAAAATTTTTTTTAGTTGTAGACGGACAAAATACCTTCATTTTATTCACTTATTTCTATGCTATGCTGAGAATTGAATTCTGTGCCTCATACATGCTAGGCAAGCGTTCTCACTGAGCTACAACCCCAGCCCTGTTTTGGATGATTTTTAAAAGTATGGTTCAAGTAAATAATTGAAAAGTTAAACCTTGCAAGCACAAGGCCCTGGGTTCAATCCCCAGCACTGACAAAAAAAAAAAAAAAAAAGGAAAAAAAAAGTTAAGAGACACTACCAGAGTTTGCTAGATTTATTGTCAAACTCTTTGTATTTTCAAGATTTGAGCTCTTCATCAAGTTCATCTGGTCCTAGAGTTTCTGGTTCACCTTGTCATCATAATGATTCTAATTCATCTTCTGAGAAGCACATGTCACGAGCCTCCCAAAGAGAAGGTAGGTTAAAAGTTGAATTTTATAATCTTGCAATAACAGATTCTATCAAATAGTTTTCTTTGGTTTGGTTTTAATCCATAAAAATAACCAGTTGAGATGAGGTTATTTCTTGCCCATCAGTCAACTAATCATTTTGGGCTAAAATTTGTGATGGAATTTGAGCTTTGGCTTTATTACATGTACCAAATGTACTTTGTTCTAGTTTGGAGAGGAAATAGTTGGGAAATGTAGATTCCAGTCAAGGTTGTTGGAAAAATTAAATGAGAGTATGCATGTGAATGTACTATATAAACATGAGGAATAAATTTATCAGGTGATTGTGAATGTCACCTTTTACTTTTACTCTGTAGGTCTTCTGCTCTGCCTTTTCTTTTTTTTCTTCCTGCTCTGTACTGGGAATTGAACCCAGGAGTGCCTTACCACTGAGCTACATCCCAACCCTTTTTTAAATTTCTTATTTTGAGACGGAATCTCCTTAAGTTGCCAAGGCTGGCCTCAATCTTGGAATCCTCCTGCCTCAAACTCCCAAATAACAGGAATTACAGGCTTGTGATACTCCCAAGTGTCTTGCCATTTCCTTTTCTGTGCATTGCCTGACAGTCACAAAGGGGTTGTGGGATAAAATGAGCTATAATCTGGCCCCACTCTGTATCTGCCAGTTTTTACCCAGCCATTTTGGCAGAACTAGCTGCTCTGCCCATCCCTCCACTTCCTAATTGAAATGCTTTCTACCTAGACAAATTCCACTACTATCCCCTTCATATTAAATCCAAATATAAACTATCAACAACGTATACTATTTGTGCTCCTCTTTATTGGCCAAAGGTGGCCTCTTAGGTTGCCTTTTGGAAATAAGTATATCTCTCCTTTGATAGAGCAGCATTAGAAGTTTTATTTATTGATTGATTTGATTGATTGGTACCAGGGATTGAACCTGGAGGTGCTTAACCACTGAGCCACATCCCCAGTGGCTTTTTTTAGAGACAGGGTATAGCTTTTTTATATTTTATATTTTATGTAGAGACAGGGTCTGGCTGCATTGCTGAGGCTGACTCTGAACTTGAGATCCTCTTGCCTTAGCCTCCCAAACCGTTAGGATTACAGGTGTGCATCACCACACCTGGCCAGAACTTTTATTTTTGTCATGAAGTCTGTGGATTCTGAGGGATGCAGCACAAATTTAGCTGTGGCTCAAGTGAAATTAGTGGTATCCTTAATCTTCCAGTCTTTCCCATCCCTTTTCCATTCAGCTTCTGCACGGTTCCTCCTTTTGCCAGCTCCTGAGAGACCCCCAGAAAGGACAAGTATCAAACCTTTGCTTACCTATTTCGAATGGGTTTCTTTTCTGCTTTTGTTAGAGGTTTAAAAAAGTAATTCTTAAAATTGGGGTTTGTTTTTCTCTAAAATTATTAAAATTCAGTCACATGTGAAATTATTACTTAGGTTTAGTTGGTTGTTGCAGGTAATTTAAAGTCTCATAGGTTTCCATCAATGTTGTAGTAATCTCAAGGAAATCTTAAAAAAGAAAAGCCAGGCACAGTGATGCATGCCAATGATTCCCTGCTATTTGAGAGGCTGAAGTAGGCAGATCAAAGCCAGCCTGGGCAACTTAGCAAAATCCTGTCTCAAAAATAAAAAATAAAAAGGGCTAGGTGTATAACTAAGTGATAAAGTACCCCTGAATTCAATATCCAGTACGAAGAAAGAAAAGGGGGAAAAAAAGACGAACCATCAATAAATAAGTAGCTTTTTGAGGTATAGATCCAAATCCAAAGGACCCTTACTCAGCTTCCATGTCTTAGCCTTAAGTCTCCAGTGATTCCTACTATAGGAACTTCCTTCCCCACAACCTCATACTGGGGATTGAACCCAGACTGTGTCCCCAGCCCTTTTTATTTTTATTTTGAAACGGTGTCTTGCTAAGTTACTCAGGCTGGCCTCAAACTTGCAATTATCCTGTCTCAGCCTCTGGAGTTGCTGGGATTATAGGCATGTGCCACTGCACCCGGCTAGAGAATTCCGTTCTTTAGTTATAGTTGTACTCATTCCCCATGTCCATAACCCAAAACTCACACACCATATATTGAGGGGCAACATATTCTTTTACATGTGGTAGCATAAGGGACAAACTAAAGGATGAAGGCATGGGAGAAGACTGCCAGAAATCAGCCTTAGTCCGTGGATAATATAAATCCCAATCCTCATTTTCTTGTTTCTCAGGAGTTTCACCACGAAATAGTCTTGAAGTCTTAACCCCTGAAGTTCCTGGTGAGAGAGACCGTGGAAACTGCATCACATCCTTACAGCTGCACCCCAAAGGCTGGGCCACTCTTCTTCGGTGCTCAAGCAACACTGATGATCAGGAGGTACAGTTAGCAGTACTTCACCTTCAGTAGGGTTCATCGGACAAATTGCCAGTACTTTGTGCAAACCTAGGTGTATCCAACCACAGTCCTTGCCATCAAGGGCATACTGTCAGAGACTCTCCTTTTTTTTTTTTTTTTTTTTTTTCCTTTGGTACCAGCGATTGAACCCAAGGGCACTTTGCCATTGAGCCACATTCCCAACCCCTTATTTATTTATTTATTTAATTTTGAGACAGGGTCTCACTACGTTGCTTAGGGCCTTCCTAAGTTTCTGAGGCTGGCCTTGAACTTGTGTTCCTCCTGCCTCAGCCTCTCAAGTTGCTGAGATTACAGGCATACTACACCACCACACCTGGCTGGAGACCCTGCTTCTTGACTATCCAGTTTCTATCCCTGTGGCTTTATGGTATCTTTATTCCTTGCAAACTCTTCTTCCTCTCCTGCTTGGGTATAGCACGCTAGCACGTACTCGAGGCTATCATCAGCTCAGATTGTGTCTGACTTCTTAATTCTTACCTCTTTTATCTCATCCAAAAATAAATAATTTAAGGTACCTTGTATAGTAGACATAGCACTCAAATGATTCAGCTAAGCTGGCTGAGGTTTTAGCCAGTTATAACGATTTTATTTTTTATAAACCAGGGGAAACTCTGGGCAAGGTAGAGATTAAACTGATGAGTAGGGAAAAAGGTTAAATGACCTTAGGATTCTTGTCACTCTGGAAAGCAAGGATCTCAGTGGCTCCAGAGACCACAATTGAAAGGAGGGGAAAAGAGCTTTTAAAGTGCAAAGGAAGAGGTACTCAAGGGCTTGGATATAGCCCAGGAGTTTTTAAGATAACAAGATTGTTGTTGCCATAAGAAAAGGAAATGTATTACTACGAAAGTCACAGGCATCTCATGGAACAAAAGATTTTAAAACCTCATAATGCAGAATAACTTCAGGTTATGAAGAGAAGAAGGTATGGAGCTTGCAAGTTTTGTTAGTTAGCAGGGAGACAATATTCATCTGATTAATTTCTTGCAACAGTCCTGTGGCTTTGGCAATCTGAGCTTTTCAAAAAAAAAAAAAAGAAAAGAAAGAAAGAAATATCTGTAGCACTCTTTGGTTCTCTATAACCATGGTTTGTCTCCCTTTTCTCTCCCTAGTGGACTTGTGTCTATGAATTCCAAGAAGGAGCTCCAGTGCGACCAGTCTCACCTCGATGTTCCCTACGACTGACTCATTACATTGAAGAAGCCAATGTAGGCAGGGGTTATATCAAAGAACTTTGCTTCAGCCCTGATGGGCGAATGATTTCTTCCCCACATGGCTACGGGATTCGCTTGTTGGGATTTGACAAACAATGCAGTGAACTTGTTGACTGTTTACCCAAAGAATCCAGTCCCCTTCGGGTTATCCGATCTCTGTATTCTCACAATGATGTGGTACTGACAACAAAGTTCTCTCCAACACATTGTCAGATTGCCTCAGGGTGCCTTAGTGGACGGGTCTCTTTGTATCAGCCAAAGTTTTAGGCACAACTTACATCAAATAAGGAACTCTCTGGTGTTGACTTATTAATTACTTCAATTTAGGTGAAGTGTTTTCTTTTTAGAAGATCTTATGAGTTTGGGTCAAGATCCTGGTTCTTATGGGTCCATGAACACACCTGTGACCTGAGTACTTGATCATCCAGCATCATACGGGCAACTCCAAGTAGACTATGCAGCATCATCCTTTTCAGCATTCCTCTGCTCCTGCTGGTGTGTGACGCTAAAGTCCAGTTCTTATGGTTATCTTGCATGGTAGTTAAGTTCCCTCTCTCCCTCCCTGCCTCCCTTTGTTCCCTCCTTCTTTCCTTCTTCCTTCCTTTCTCTTTTTTGATTTTGGTATGTTGGTATGAATTTTATGGATATTTGGCAGAGGAGTTTTGGTTGGGATAAGAGAAACCCGTGACACTAGTATTAAATAAAACTCAGAAGTTGGATGTTGGCATACCAGTTGTTGGAAAAAAAAATTATCTTTATTTATCAATGTATTTGGCCTTTTAAAGTTGCTGTTATATTTCTCTATATTGAGCACAGATAATGGCATTTATCTTATAACTATTAGATAGTCTTGCAACAAAACATCTTTTAAGTTTCCTGTTAAAATCATACAAATTTTTTCATGTGAGAGATTTTGTGAAGTTCTAGAAGAAATACTACCACCTCTCTTTGTAATTTACTTGTATGAATTTATAATTTCGCACATGTGCCCTTCCTTGGTATTTAATTCCTATCAACAACATCAGAAAGGAGGAGAAGGAATGGGCTTTGGTCATTTCTGTTGTACAGAAGAGGTTTTAAAACATTAGTTCAGTATGTGGCCACAGAGTGATGGAGCAATGTGACTTAAGACTTTCTGTATTTTCTTGCCAGAGTGATGTTTAACAGTATTGGGGTGGACAGGGAATTAAGAGTAAAGAATTGGCATTTTACTCATCTTTTATCCTTGAGCCAAGAGTCACAAGCTCAACTTATGATTAGGAAGCAGAGAGCTGCAGTTCTCTTCAAGCTTTTGTCATAACCCAGCAGTGACCTAGGTGTCAAGACTAAGCGCTGATAGGAATACCTTTTTTCTGTTTGTCATAGCAAGTGAAAGCATCAGGCAGGGGCAGGCACAAGGCTGCTGCTCTGTTGAATAGGCAGCTTTCTTCCAGTCTCCTCCACATGGAATGTATTATATTTAGAAGGAATTTTCCAAAGGCTGGAGTAATTTAAGCCATGCACTAGCCTTGTCTTCTTTAGTCATATACTGTTTAGGCCAATAGTTCTCAAACATTAGGGTGCATTATAATTATTGAAGAGTTCATGAAAATGCAGAAACCTATGCCTCACCTTGGGAGCTTCTAGTTTAGGCAGGGAGAGGACAGGAATCTGTATTTTTAAATAGAGCCCCAGGTAATCTTTATTCAGGTGATCTCTGAATCACAATTTTAAAAATATAGTCTTAAACAGCAGTATTTACTTCTATACCCATCTGGTGCTTAAAATAATTCCCATAAGGTGTTTTGATTATTTAATAAGTAGACAAAAGCATTTTTAGAGATAGAAAACAACTTGGAATGTGATTAATTGCATTATTTGACAAATGAGAGAAGTTAAGTCTTGCCTAAGGTCATCCTGCAAAGTTAGTGGCAGAACCAGAACAGGGATTCAAGTTTCCTAATTCCTTGCTCAGGGCAGTTTCTAAGATATGCTGGCTGTTAAATCAATGACTCATGAACACTTTGTCATTAACTTATATTATTATGAATACCCTTAACTGACTGATAGATTGAAAAAAGAAGGCTTGAGAGTAGATGCTGAGATTCCAGCCATAAGAAGAAAAGTACTTGAAATCTTACAGAAATGTTTAAATAACCTAAATATGTGAATAAAAATGACATTTATTATGGGACCTGCCAAATAGCCATTCACACACATGTGAATGTGTGTAATGTGTCTAAGAGGTTCTGTCTCACTTGGAACATTGTTGGCTATAGGACAGATTTTAAAAATTAGATTATCTTACCACAGATGTTGAAAAAATTGGAAATTTAGTAGTTATTGAAAAAATTAGCATAAAAGCACAGTAAAAACAGGCTTGCCATAAATTTCATAAAAATAAAAACATTTAAAAGAATGAAATTTTGGAGATAAAAACGCTGAAAATTATTATTTAAAATAAACTATGAAGTACAAATCAAATTGGTATTCAAAAGAAGATTCCACAGATTGTATTAATTTTGGAAAGGATTCTCTGTCGGATGCTGGACCCACATACCACCTAACTCCTGATTTAGCCAATGATTCTTGAACCACTCTAGGGAACTTATCGTGTTAAATAATGTACCTGCTTTACTCTTAACCCCCACAAAAACTTGTAAGGTAGTTGGAATGAGCCCCAAGTCTTAGAAGGTCATGATGCGTTAGAAACCGTAAGTGACTTGTCTGAAGTCACAGAGTTGGCAGTGGGAGATTCAGAGGTGGCAGAACTGGGATTCAAACCTAGATTTGTCTGTTTACTTGATTTGGTCCAAAGATAGTGCAAAATATTCAATTATTTTGCCCTTTAGTTTGTAAAGGATGGTAAATTGGCCTTTTAATGTACTTGCTCAATATGTTCTGGAAGTTTTTCATTACAGCACTGGCCTTATCTGACCTTCTATACTATGTAAAAGAACATTTACAAGATTGATTGTTACATGAGAATAATTCAAATACCATAGACTCAGGGCATACATATAGTCCATTCCTCATTAAAAAACCTCAAGCAGGGTGTCTGTGAAATAGAAAAGAAAATGGAGGATATGGAGCATTACGTAAAAATAGAGCCATGCAAATGAGGGTTTAAAATGAAGAGCAGTGGTCTAGGGGTGCAGCTCAGAGGTAGAGTGCTTACCTAGCACATGTGAGGCACTGGGTTTGCTCCTTGGCACCACAAAAAAAAATATAAGGGGGCTGGTGATATGACTCAGTTGGTAGAGTGCTTGCCTCACAAGCACAAGGCCCTGGGTTCAATCCCCAGCACCGCAAAAAATAAAATAAAATAAAAATAAATAAAATAAATAAATAAAGGTATTGTGTCCATCTACAACTAAAAAAAATTAACAGCAACAAACACAATAAAAGAACCCTTGTTCTCCTTGAGATATGGTCATGATCAAAAGATCATCAGAGCGGGGTGCAGTGGTGCACGCCTGTAATCCCAGCACTTGGGAGGCTGAGACAGGAGGATTGTGATTCAAAGCCAGCCTCAGCAACTTAGCGAGGCCCTAAGCAACTCAGTGAGACCCTGTCTCTAAACAAAATACAAAATGGGACTGGGGATGTGGCTCAGTGGTTGAGTGCCCCTGGGTTCAATCCCCAGTACCAAAAAAAAAAAAAGATCATCAGGGAATTAAAGGGCATCAGGAATGCTGTATTATTGAAAGTAATGACTTCTTACCATTTCAAGACCCTGTTTCATTTTCAGTGTAAAAATCAAATCTGCTATATTTTAGTATAAATTTTATTCAGTGTTTTTTGTCATGATAATTGATAAAGGTATCATAATTGGCAATATGGTACAATTGTTGGTAAATATAAATTATTCTCCTGTTTTGAAAAGCTTTCTCCAGAATAGTATATTTATGACAATGCTATGTTGAATGAGGCGCATCAAATATATGGTAGCTCCTTTCAGTTGTGAAATGAAGCAGGAGAAGACCTGTTTTAGTCTTTTAAAAATGTGTATGGTCTTTTTTCTTAGAAGCCTCAAGCCTCTAAGAAATGAATATATATCATTTTTCCTTGTTATATCCCTGAGAAGAGCCCATACCACAAATTTTAGGAAAGCAAGCAAGGAAAAGGTAAAACACAGTTCCCTGTTCCTGTGTCTAGAACCAGGACCACATTATATCATGTTTAAGGTTGTGTTCTCTAGAAAGTGCAATATAGGGAAAACACTCAGAATGTTTCAGAAGCCTAGTGTTTCCTATTAGTCAGAACATATTGGTACTGGCATCCATAAGTATCTGTTAAACTTCTGTTTAGCAGGAAAAAAAAAATCTGATAACTTACTGATGACAATCATCCCCATTTTGTGACCAGCAGTCACTGAGTGCTATGAAAATCCACTCAGTTACACAGTGTTGGTCATGAAGGAAACCATATATATGAATTTTGGATAAGTAATGCATATCTCTTAAGTGCCAAAATTGAAAACGTGTAATTATTTTTGATGCAAGTCTTTCAGGTGTGTTAGTATGTCTCCCTGCCTTCTTAAACAGTAGGTTCAGTATAATTCACTTTTTCATGATGAAAAGTTATATTTAAAATGTGTTAAAAATTCCCAGTGAGCTCTGATACATGTAAAACATTTCATAGAGTATAAAGGGCTAAAACAAATACGAGTTAATATCTCTTATGAAGTGATTCCCTCAACTCTGAGATACAATATTTGCCTCAGATTGCTAACTTTTTAAAAATGTTTTTTATCTCCCAAGTTGTGTGTTCTATCAACATGCCTGCCTCTAGCAGGCTTCCCACTTTCTTCTAATTGTGCAGTGTTCATCTATCATGAGCTGGGACATGAGATAACCAAGCCTGTTCAGAATGTCTACAGTCAGAACTGGACACACTCTGGGTACAGTCTGTGAGACAGCTCCCTTGATTGCTTTCTGCTTATCTTCTGGATAATACAAGATCCCAGTTAAAACCTAGACTAGTTTTTCAGTTTCAACTAAGTAAGATACTTCAAACTAAGGAAGCTGCTAGAAAAGAAATAAATAGCAATGTACCAAAGTACAGCAAGCTACAACAAAAGCTCTATATTTGCACAGGGATCTTTTATGCTTTTAAGAGGAAGAGTGCAGGAAAAGAGAAAATTCAGATAGACTTAAAACTATTTTAGATGCCATTTTCATTGCCATTAAACATTGTCAGTAACTTAAAATGTATGCTTAAATTATCAAATGTTACAAAGACAGTTTAGACTCATAGAATAAGTTTGTACTAAAATTTATATCCTAGAGATGATTCTAAATGATGTCCGAAGAATTTCTCCCAAAGGATAATGGAAATTTTTTAAAAAGAAAGTCTCCAGTTTACCTTTATGCTGCTCTCTTTAGTTGTTTATGAATTAATGATAGAGATAGGGTTTTATCAAAAACTCCAAGGAGCACATCTTACATACGTACACCTCCTGTCTATATGTGTATATAAATGTCACTAAAATGAAAATGTTACCCAGAGATAATAAAACAACTTATAAAATTTAAATCTGGTCCAAAGTCTTTAAAATAGCTAGAATTTTCAGCTTTCCTAAGTTCTTTCTTTGTTTAGATATCATGGTTTTACATTAAAAAGTGAGTATTTGAATTGCTTTTTAATTTCGCTGCATCCTTCATTTCCAAACTGTTTTCTGGAAAAATTTAGGCATATTTTCAGGACTCTTGGGAGTGTTTTTGATAATATGCTAGATACCCAGAAAGTTTTCTTAGTAGGTTCTAAGGTGCTGTAAATTCTTATGCTAGACTGTAAGCTCCTTGAGGGCAGGACTGTCTTATTTATTCTTGTATCCCCAGTGCCTGGTATAGGACCTAACACAGAGTAGTTGTTCAATAAATATTTGTTGAATGAATCAAATGAACCTTCACCATATGTGGCCTCCAGCTCCCATGAAGCCAGAATGTGATGTGCAAAGTAGTACTAGAGGAAACCATCATGTGTTATTATAACTAATAGACTGTCTTCATCAGGGTAAGATTTATTCTGACCATAAATAACCAAGCATTTCTCTTTAACTTGAAAAACTACAGATTAAGACTCAGTTTTTCATTACATAAGCATTTGAATCCCTCTTATATGCCTAGTCTTGTACCAGGGACCCAAGAGAAAGGTAACTAAGATCTTGGTATTCCACCACCGCAATTGGAATGGACTTAGAGGAAGGGCTGGCTTTACAGGTTGTTGGACCTTTGCAGTCCTATAGGGCCCCATACAGAGAAAGGCCTCATACTTGGTTAAATACTCTGCTGTAGCCATCTTGAAAAGTTTCAAACAAGCCTACATTTTATTTTGCCCTGGGTTTACAAAATATGAAGCTAATCTTGCTTAAATGTTAATATTTTTGACACTGTAGAAACATAAGAGTTATATAGTATCTCATCTACCTTCTAGTAAACATTCACATTCACTGAAAACTAGCTATAAAGTTCATGATTTAGTAAACTAACTTCTGAAATATGGAATTTAAACAAAACTATATCCCTCCAAGTTTTTTGACAAATCAAATGTTCATTATTGTAGAATAGAAAAGCTTCTTTAAAAATGTAAGTGGTTTTTTCCTTTTCTATTGAATTATTTTGAGTCTTTCAAATGGATGTAGTGAGTTGATTTTGACTATATGCACACCCACATAAAGTTTGAAGGTTTTAATAAACCTTTATTATATATGCACTGAATATTTTGGTGTAAGTCTACCTCAGGATGTGCTTTTAAAAAATAAATGTTCCTTTGAAACATTTGACACACTTTTTGTGTGTGATTAACCTGCTTAAAAGGTGATGGCAAATTTATACTTAGTAGTAGTTTGAAAAATTTTGCTTTAACCTCATAGACGTGCAATTTTAGACCAGAATCAATCACAAAGCTGTGACAGGCAGTGGCTTGGTTGGAAAAAACTTCAGAATACATGCCAAGTTTTGATTATTTATAAATTATAGTATCTATTATGTACATTGTGAAACATGAACAGAGGAAAAAGAAAATTTTTAAATGGATCAGAGTTTTAAAAACCAAGGTTTTAATTTTTTCCTTTACCTCCAGACATAAACTGCTTTGGCCAGCATACACACACTTCATTTTGTACTGGCCACTGTCTAAAACATAGAATTAGCATTTTATACTAAAAACACGTTCTGAGTTGGGCATAGTGGCACATGCCTGTAGTCCAGCTACTCGAAGCTGAGGCAGGAGGATTGCAAGTTCAAGGCCAGCCTGAACAACTTAGATCCTGTCTCAAAATAAAAAGCAGGGCTAGGGATGTGGCTTAGTGGTAGAGCACTCCTGGGTTCAAAGAAAACTGATTTAATTAACTATGACACATTTTCATCCAGCTATTTCTGACATATTTTGGCCTTTAAAAATAGGATTTTTTAACAAAATAAAATGATTATTTGGCATAGATTAATTTTGAATTAATGGTGTGTATTGGTTTCATATTGCTGTAACAAATTACCACAGTGAGTTTAAAACAATACAAATTTAAACTGGGCACAGTGGTGCACACCCTGAAATCCCAGCTGCTCCTGAGGCAGAGGCATGTTGAAAACCAGTCAGGTCAACCCAGTGAGACCTGTTTAAAAAAACAAACAAACAACAACAACATCAACAAAAAAGGAGGTCCAAAATGGATCTGTCTAGGCAAAATCCAGGTGTCAGCAGAACTTTGTCTCTCTGGGATTCTGGGGAGAATCCTTTTCCTTTCCTTTTCTAGCTTCTAGAGGCTTTCTGCATTTCTTGGCTCATTGCCCTTTCCTCCACTTCAAAGCCAACAGTAACATCTTCTGATCTCTTTCTGTTTTCTTTGTGTTGTGTGCATGTGTGTGTGCGTGCACGCACCGTGCATGTGTAGCAGGAGGTAGTGGGGATTGAACCCAGGGGTGCTCTACCACTGAGCCACAGCCACAGGTCTTCCCCTTTTTAAATTTTGAGACAGGGTATCACTAAGTTACTTAGAGCCTCACTAAATTGCTGAGGTTGTATTCAGACTTGAAATTCTCCTGCTTCAGCCTCCTGAGTCCACTGCATCCCATCTCTTTATTTTTGTTACAATTTTTTTTATTTTAAGACAGGGTCTCACTAAGTTGTTGAGGCTGACCTCAAACTTGCAAACGTCCTGTCTCAGCCTCCTGAGTCATTGGATTTACAGGCTTGACTCTGACTCTTGACACTACTGCCTGCCTCTTTCACTTCCAGTGACCCTTGTGAATGCATTGGGCTCACCGTATCTTCCCATTTTAAGGCCTGCTGTTGAGCAATCAGTTCCACCTGCAACTGTAATTACCCCTCAACATCACAGGTTCTGGGCATGAAGGACATGGACATGGGGGTAGAGCAGTGTTCTGCTTGCTTACTGTGTGCTGAGTGATAGGCTTAGTGTTCTGTTCCACACTTAGTGTTTCACAGGCATTGCTTAATCCTTAAAGCAGTCTTATGAAGTAGGTACTGTTATTCCCATTTTTTTTTTTTTTTTGGATCCCAGGATTGAACTCAGGGGCACTCAACCACTGAGCCACACCCCCAGCCCTATTTTGTATTTTATTTAGAGACAGGGTTTCACTGAGTTGCTTAGGGCCTCACTAAGTTGCTGAAGCTGACTTTGAACTCTTGATCCTCCTGCCTCAGCCTCCCGAGTTGCTGGGATTACAGGCGTGCGCCACCACGCCTGGCCTCCCATTTTATAGAGAAAGAAAAGTCTTAAAAGAGAATAAGGCTTAAAAGAGATTAATTTACCTAAAGTTATATTTCTAGTAAGTTTCAGAGTTAGGCTCATACAAGTCTGAGTTCAGGCCCCAATTTTCAGTCACTATCTTTTTTTTTTAATGTTTTTAATTTGTTCTAATTGGTTATACATGACAATAGAATGCATTTTGACACATTGTACACTTCTCATTCCTCTGGCTGTACATGGTGCTGAGTCACATCAGTAGTGTAGTCATACATGGATATAGGGTAATAATGTCTGTTTCAGTCTACAGTCCTTCCCATCTCCACCACCCACTAGCTGGATCAAATGGGGGTTCTATTCCAAGTTTTCTGAGGAATCTACATACTGCTTTCCATAGTGGTTGCACCAATCTGCAGTCCCACTAGCAATGTACGAGTGCATCTTTTCCCCCACATCCTTGCCAACATTTATTACTGCTTGTATTCTTGGTAATTGCCATTCTGACTGGAGTGAGATGATATCTTAGAGTAGTTTTGATTTGCATTTCTCTAATTCCAAGAGATGATGAACATTTTTTTGTATGTTTGTTGATCGATTGTATTTTTTTTCTGTGAAGTGTCTGGTCAGTTCTTTAGCCCGCCTATTTATTGATTGATTGATTGATTGATTGGAACTGGGGATTGAACTCAGGGGCACTCAGCCACTGAGCCACATCCCCAGCCCTATTTTGTATTTTATTTAGAGATAGGGTCTCACTGAGTTGCTTAGGGCCTCGCTAAGTTGCTGAGGCTGGCTTTGAACTTGTGATCCTCCTGTCTCAGCCTCCTGAGTCGCTGGAAGTACAGGCATGCACCACTGGGCCCAGCTTAGCCCATTTATTGATTGGGTTATTTGTATTTTTGTTGTTAAGTTTTTTGAGTTTTTTGTATGTCCTGGAGATTAGTGCTCTATCTGAAGTGCGTGTGGCAAAGATTTTCTCTTTACATTATTGATTGTTGCCTTTGCTGAGAAGAAGCTTTTTATTTTGAATACATCCCATTTATTTTTTTCTTAATTTTACTTCTTATGCTTTAGGGGTCTTGTTAAGGAAGTCAGATCCTAAGCCGACATGGTGAAGATTTGGACCTACTTTTTCTTCTATTGGGTGCAGGGTCTCTGTTTTAGTGCCTAAGTCTTTGATCCATTTTGAGTTGATTTTTGTGCAGGGTGAGAGATAGAGGTTTAATTTCATTTTGTTACATATAGATTTCCAGTTTCCCCAGCACCATTTGTTGAAGAGGCATCTTTTTTCCAAAGTGTGTTTTTGGCACCTTTGTCTAGTATGAGATAACTGTATTTTTGTGGATTTGTCTCTGTGTGTTCTATTTTGTACCATTGCTCTACCTGTCTATTTTGGTGCCAATACTATGCCATTTTTGTTACTATTGCTCTGTAGTATAGTTTAAGGTCTGGTATTGTGATGCTGCCTGTTCACTCTTCCTGCTAAGAATTGCCTTGGCTATTCTGGCGTCTCTTATTATTCCAAATGAATTTCTTTTTTTTCAAAAATTTTTTAGTTGTCATTGAACCTTTTATTTTTTATTTTAATGTGGTGTTGAGAATTGAACCCAGTGCCTCACACATGTCAGGCAAGTGCTTTACCACTGAGCTACAACCCCAGCCCTCATATGAAATCATGATTGCTTTTTCTAGTTCCATGAAGAATGTCATTGAGATTTTAATAGGAATTACATTGAATCTGTATAACACATTTGGTAGTATGGCCATTTTGACTATACTAATTCTGCCTACCCAAGAGCATGGGAGATCTTTTCATCTTCTAAGGTCTTCAATTTCTTAGTGTTGTGTAGTTTTCATTGTAGAAGTCTTTCACCTCTTTTGTTAGACTGATTCTCAAGTATTTTTTTTTTTTGGAGGCAATTATGAATGGGATAGTTTTCTTAATATCTCTTGCAGTGGATTCATTGCTTATGTATAGAAATGCATTTGATTTATGGGTGTTGATTTTATATCCTGCTACTTTGCTAAATTCATTTATGAGTTCTAGAAGTTTTTTGGTGGAATTTTTTGGATCTTTTAAATATAGAATCATGTCATTGGCAAATTGTGATAACTTGAGTTCTTCTTTTCCTATTTGTATGCCTTTAATTTCTTTTGTCTGTCTGATTGCTCTGGCGAGAGTTTCAAGGACAATGTGGAATAGAAGTGGTGAAAGAGGGCATCCCTGTCTTGTTCCAGTTTTTAGAGGGAATGCTTTCAATTTTTTTCCATTTAGAATGATGTTGGTCATTGTAAACTAGCATTGATAGCTTTAACAATGCTGAGGTGTGTTCCTACTATCCTTAGTTTTTCTAGTGTTTTGAACATGAAGGGGTGCTGTAATTTGTCAAATGCTTTTTCTGCATCTATTGAGATAATCATATGATTCTTGTCTTTAAGTCTATCGATGTAATGTATTATGTTTATTGATTTCTGTATGTTCAACCAACCTTGCATCCCTGGGATGAACCCCACTTGATCATGGCGCACTATCTTTTTAATATGTTTTTGTATGCAATTTGCCAGAATTTTATTGAGAATTTTTGCATTTGTGTTCATCAGGGATATTAATCTGAAGTTTCTTTCCTTGATGTGTCTTTGTCCGGTTTTGGTATCAGGGTGATACTAACCTTATAGAATGAGTTTGGAAGGGTTCCCTCCTTTTCTATTTCATGGAATAACTTGAGGAATATTGGTATTAATTCTCCTTTAAAGGTCTTGTAAAACTCAGCTGAGAATTCATCTGGTCCTGGGCTTTTCTTGGTTGGTAGGCTTTTGATGGCGTCTTCTAGTTCATTGCTTGAAATTGGTCTGTTTAAATTGTGTATGTCCTCCTGCTTCAGTTTGAGTAGATTGTATGTCTTAGAAATTTGTCGAATTTTTTTTAGTTTTTCTATTTTGATTATAAACTTGCAAAATAGTTTCTAATTATCTTCTCAATTTCAGTATGTCTGTAATGATACTTCCTTTTTTCATCATGATTTTTAGTTTGAGTTTTCTCTTTCTCTTTGTTAGTGTGGCTAAGGGTTTATCAATTTTATTTATTTTTTCAAAGAACCAGCTTTTTGTTTTCTCAATTTTTTCAGTTGTTTCTTTTGTTTCAATTTCATTGTTTTCAGCTCTGGTTTTAATTATTTCCTGTCTCTGCTGCTTTTGGTGTTGATTTGTTCTTCTTTTTCTAGGGCTTTGAGATGTAATGTTAGGTCGTTTATATGTTGATTATTCTTTTAATGTATGAGCTCAGTGCAGTGAACTTTTCTCTTAGCACTGCCTTCAGAGCATCCCAGAGATTTTGATACTTTGTACTGGTGTTCTCATTTACCTCTTAAGTATTTTTTAATTTTCTCCCTGATTTTTTCTTTTATCTATTCAGCATTCAGTACCATGTTATTTAGTCTCCAGGTGTTGAAGTAGCTTCTATTTTTAATTTTATCATTTGATTTCTAATTTCATTCCATTAGGATCTGATAGAATACAGGGTAGTATTCCTGTTTTTTTTTTTTTTTTTTTTTGTATTTTCTGAGAGTTGCTTTGTGGCATAACATATGGTCTATTTTAGAGAAGAATCCATGTGCTGCTGAGAAGAAAGCATATTGCTTAATGATGGATGAAATACTCTATAAATGTCCATTAAGTCTAAATCATTGATTGTATTATTTAATTCTATAGTTTCTTTGTTCAGTTTTTGTTTGGAAGATCTTTCCAGTGGTGAGAGAGTTGTGTTAAAGTCACCCAGGATTATTGTGTTGTGGTCTATTTGATTCTTGAAATTAAGAACAGTTTGTATGGTATATGTAGATGCTCCATTGTTTGGGGCATATATATTTACCATTGTTATGTCTTGTTGGTGTATGATTCCCCTAAGCAGTAAGAAATGTCCTTCTTTATCCCTTCTGACTTTGAAGTCTACTTTGTCTGATATGAGGATGGAAGCCCCTACTTGTTTATGCAGTCCATGTGAGTGATATGTTTTTTTCTCAGCCTTTCAACTTCAGTCTGTGGATGTCTTTTCCTAGGAGGTGAGTCTCTTGAAGACAGCATATTGTTGAATCTTTTTTTTTTTAATCCAATCTGCCAGTCTATGTGTTTTGATTAATGAGTTTAGGCCATTAACATTCAGGGTTACTATTGAGATATGATTTGCATGCCTGGTCATTTTGGTTTATTTTGGTTTTTGAATTAGTTCCTCCTTTGATTGAACTTTCCTTTAGTGTGGTTCCTCCCTTTGCTGGTTTTCATTGTTTTTTTGTTTTTCTTTTTATTTTTTTCATTTCCTCCTCATGGACTATTTTGATGAGAATATTCTGTAGTGCAGGCTTTCTAGCTGTGAATTCTTTTAACTTTTGTTTGTCATGGAAGGTTTTTATTTCGTTTTAAAATATGAAGCTTAATTTTGCTGGATATAGAATTCTTGGTTGGCATCCATTTTCTTTCAGAGTTTAGAACCTCCTGGAGTTGAGGGTCTGGGTTGAGAAATCAGCTGAGACCTGAATTGGTTTCCCCGTATATGTAATTAGATTTTTGTCTCTTGCAGCCTTTAAAATTCTGTCCTTATTCTGTATGTTAGTCATTCTCATTACAATGTGCCTTGATGTGGGTCTGCTGTAATTTTGTACATGTGGCGTCCTGTAAGCCTCTTATAGTTGATTTTCCATTTCATTCTTTAGATTTGGATAGTTTTCTGATATTATGTCATTGAAAAGATTGTGCATTCCTTTGGTTTGTATCTCCACACCTTCATCTATTCCAATAAATCCTAAATTTGATCTTTTCATTTTATCCCATATTTATTTGGAGTTCATGGATTCTTACCATCTTTTCTGTGCAGTTGCCTATATTTTCAAGAGTGTATTTTTTGTCTTCATTGTCTGAGGTTCTGTCTTCCAAGTGGTCTAGTCTGTTGGTGATACTTTCCATTGAATTTTTTTTTTTTTTTTTTTTTGGTACCAGGGATTGAACTCAGGGGCACTCGGCCACTGAGCCACATCCCCAGCCCTATTTTGTATTTTATTTAGAGACAGGGTCTCACTGAGTTGCTTAGGGCCTCACTAAGTTGCTGAGGCTGGCTTTGAAAGCACGATCCTCCTGCCTCAGCCTCCCAAGTGCTGGGATTACAGGCGTGCGCCACCGGTGGTGCCCAGCTCCATTGAATTTTTAATTTGGTTTGTTGTTTCCTTCATTATGAAGATTTCTGCTTGATTCCTTATATAACCTCTGCCTCTTTATTGAAGTGATCTTTCACTTCCTTTATTTTCTCTCTGATACCATTATTTTGAAGATCAATCTAACGATGTATTTTCTAAGCTCTTTCTCTGACATTTCTTCTACTGTGTTGTCTATGGATTCTATTATTGGAACATCCTGGTTTGTTTGAGTTGCTTTGTTCCCTTGTTTTTTCATGTTGTTTGTGTGTCTGCTCATCTAGCAATATGGATCTGAGGCAGTATAGAGTCTACCCTGCAGTCTTAGTGTCCCTGAAGGCTTCCAGTACCTCACTTTTAAGGGGGGGACCAAGATTAGCAGCACCCAATACAAATGATATACCACTTTAAAAGAAATGGCTCCTGTTAAGGGGTTTACAGTTTTGTCACAATAAACAGAAATGAAGTGTTCAATTATCATCTACAATATAAACAGTAAGTTTGCCAAAGGGGTTTACCGTTTCAAATTATGGGCAATGAGGGAACAGAAGTAGTGTGGGATGTGATGTTTATGAGGGAGAGGGAGAGAAGATAGAGGTAAAATTTTTTTTTTAATTTTTTTTTTTAGTTGTTGATGGACACAGTACCTTTATTTTATTTACAGAGTGCTCCACACGTGCGAGGCAAGCGCTCTAACACTGAGCCACAACCCCAGCCCAAGTGAGAGTTTTTGCTTAGAGTTTTTGTGTGTGTGTGTGTGTGTGGTGGTGGTGCCAGGGATTGAACCCAGGGCCTTAGTGTTTACGAGGCAAACACTCTACCAACTGAGCTATATCCCCAGCGTAAAAATTTATAGTAAGAGTGAGGGAGGGATTTCTTCAACTTGTGCTCCCCGCAGGGAACTGCCCCTAGTCTCCGGCTTTCCACAGGTTTGCCAGACCCAGACTGGCCCACGCAAACCTAGCTGCAATCTGATGCACCTGGGCCTCAGCTCCCCCAGGCCCTACCTTGCTGCAGTCCCAACATCTCATCGCCCTTTCAACTTGCAGAGAGACCACCAGGGAAGTGCTTACTCAAAGGAGCAACCCTGCAAAGAGGCAGCCAGATGGGGGCCACTACCATGCCAAACAGAAAGATCTCAGGTGCAACCAGACCTGCAGGTACCCCAGTATATCTCCAGGTCCTGGTCTGTGTCCCCAGACTGAGGTGGCCATGCCCCGATATGGTGGTGGTGGCAGGTGGCAAACCTGCAGGCCCAGGCTGTTGTCCCAGGATGGCAGTGCCACTTGTAACCAAACCTATGGGTACTGTGAATGGACTTCCAGGCAACAGTGGGCAGCAGGTGATGGGTGGTCTTTAGGCTAACAGTGGATGATTGGTGGGTGACCATTGAGCAGTGAGTGATGGGTAGGTGAAAGGCGGGTGATGGGCAGGCAAGAGGCGGGCAAACGGTCCAATGGCAGATGATAGGCAGTGGTCAGTGAGACATCTGCACTCAAGAGGCAGGCGATATGCTGGCAGACGAGGGCAATAGAGGGGGACAAATGGAAGGTAAACAGGAGGGGATCAGTGGGCACTGCCTCACAGAGAAACAGTATTTCCTCTGCTTGAATCCCGAGCTACTGAGTGACAAGGAATGCAGCCTCCCTCTAGTCCTCCATCTTGGGTCCCCCCCTATCTGTTTTGATACCTCATTGAGAAAATGTCCCCTGTATTCAGCCTGCGGAGAACACGTGATGACAGATGGCCATGCTTGCTGTGGAAGTGTATTGCAGCTTTACTGAATTCTAATATCAATGTAAAAACGTTGGAAAGCCTCTGCCTAAGTGTTTAGGGCCAGTAATGTTTTCAGAGTTGTCATCTGACATATAAATGGCTTTCTCCCCCACGTCTGTTCCCTTTGGGGGTTAGTTTTAAGTTATATGCAAGCTTAAAACTTTTTAATGTTTGGAGCTTCCAGAGCCATATTCTTAAAGTTTCTCTATTTTTTTTTTATAATTTTTAAAGTTTGTTATTTTTAGATACACATGACAGTAGAGTGTATTTTGATATATTACACATTCATAGATTATAACTTAAGATTCCCTCTTGATCTGAGTGGCTTCACCTAAGAAACCCAGACTAGATAGTCATTCCACATAGTGGGATAATTGGGCAATTCCTGGTCCTGGATGGAGCAAATATGTATGTGTTAAAGGAAATTACCGGGCATTAATGTTTATCTAGTGAAGGGTAAGAAAACTCTATTTGGCAGTATTTCCCAGTGAAAAGCAAAGACAGAGACAGATGTTTGCATTTGCCTTTATGTCTTAGGCTCTTTAGGAATCTGGTTTTTCCTTTTTTCTTTCTTTTTTTTTTTTGTACCAGAGATTGAACCCTCAGGGGCACTTAACCATGAGCCACATCCCCAGCCCTTTTTTATATTTAATTTAGCGACAGGGTCTTGCTGAGTTGGTTAGGATCTCACTACGTTTCGGAGGTTGTATTTGAACTGGTGATCCTCCTGCTTCAGCCTCCCAAACTGCTGGGATTGCAGGTGTGTGACACTGTGCTCAGCTCAGAATCAGGTTCTTACCCTGACTTCCCTCACCCCTACAAAAGCACTCAAGACAATAGCCAGGCCAGGCACATTGGACCATGCCTCTAATCCCAGCTACTTGGGAGGCTAAGGCAGGAGGATGGTGAATTTGAGGCCAGCCTCAGCAACTTAAGGAGGCCCTAAGTGGAGATCCTGTCTCAAAAAATAAAAGGGGCTGGGATGTAGACAGTGGTTAAGCATTCCTGGGTACAATCTTCAGTAACAAAAAGGGGGGAGAAAAAAGTGGCCAATACTTGGGTCCTGCTGTAGTTTGGATCTCAAATGTACCCCAAAGACTCATGTTTTAAAGGCTTTGGGACCTTGACTCCTAATCCACTCTGTGTTCCTGGCTGCCACAAGGTAAGCAGTTCCCTCTGTCATGTGCTCCCCCTCCAAGGTACTGCCTTGCCACAAGCCCCACCGCAATGGAACAACCAGCTGTGGACTGGACCCTCCGAAACTGTGAGCCAAAACGAACTCTCTCTCCCTCTCTCTCTCTTTTGGTAGTATTCAGGATTGAGCCCTGGGTGCTCTCCCCCTGAGCTACATCCCCAGCTCTTTTATAAATCTGGCTTTGTTCTCCCACACCTTTTCATTTTTAAAGATGGGGTGCTACTAAGCTGCCAAGGGTGGCCTTGCACTTGGAATCCTCCTGCCTCAGCCTCCGGGGTTGCTGGGATTTCAAGCATCAGACACCACCTAGCCACTCTCCTGCTAAGTGCTTTTATCTCTGGCCTTCCTTTCAGCAATGGGAAGCTAACCCAGGCCCCAGCACTTCTGTCCTCTCACTAGGAATGGTAAGCACCTGCTGTGGCACTGCCTTCATTAGCGCTGACTTCATCCAGGTGGTGGAGCGTAATCCTCATTCTTTGGGGAGGCTTCATACTCTCCCCTCTCTCACCCCACTCCACCCCATCCCTTCTGGGGAAGTCTGAGCTCTTTCCTGATCTGTCCCCTGAGTTTTCTCCCAGGTGACTCCCTTCCAGAAGAGGACGTGAAAAGTGAGGCTCAAATTCTTGCCTGCATTAAAATCACCAGGAGGATTTGTTATACCACAAGGAGGATATGGCTGGGTCCATATCCGTTGTGTCTGGCTTCATAGGGTTAGGGGGGAGCCCCGAATTTTGTCTAACCAGTTCTCAGCTGATGCTGAGAGACCACAGTTTGAGAACCATGGATATAAAGAACAGTTAAGCAGTTAGGACTTCGAGTTTTCATGGATGAAAGGTATCCTTGGAAGTCAATTTAGAAAGCAACTTCCTGAGGTTGGTAGTATGGTTAGTGTCCCATCGGCTACCTCATTCCAGTACCTTATTACGTTGGCATTTCTTCAGCTGGAACTAAGCTATCCCTAATTTAACATGAGGTTGAAGTTACTTTGGAACAGACCTGGTGCTGTGTGACTTCTAAGTCAGAAAGAGGGAAGCTGCCACAGAAACACACGCTCCCTAGCATGAGCTGTGAAGAGCTGCACTAGTTGCTAACAATAACCATAAATTCCAAAAAGGAACTGTAAACGCAAAAAGGAAAACGGGAGGCAGACCTCGACAGATTCAGAGAAGCCTTTATTCCTTTGCAGAGTCGGGTGTCATTCGGGTCCACTTTCCTGATGGAAAATGGCCCCAGTTACAGGGGGATTTCTGGTTTTATAGGGTATGAGGAGGGTGATGTAACCATTGAGTGGGTGCAGTTTAAAATTAGATACCGGAGGATGAGTGTTCAAATCTTGCCCAATGTCATTCAGGATTAGGTTGACCTGGGGAAGGTCAAAGTTTAGGGCCTAGCATTCCAAATCCGTGCTTTTTCCCAGGGCCCATTGTTATCAGGAATGCACTGGGAGAGGTTTAATGGTTGACCACTTTCCTTTCCCACTTCTCGACCACACTGTCCCCTCATTTTCCTTGGGGAGTTATTTTATAGGAATATTATTTTCTATAACCCTTCAGGAACAACTGAAACTTTAACCAGGGCATACACAATTCAAGAACTGTGTGTGGGTCACAGCTGTGGGTCCACCCCAGCCCTGCAAACAACAACAAAAACTTTTTGTAAAAGTAGTTGTTTTCATGAAAGTCATTTAAGTTATGGGTATGGTAGACTGCTGTGTTGGCATTCAATAACAAAATCCCTACTCAAGGTTATTTTTTGTTGGGGTAAAATGAAGGATCCAAATGTCATTGTGAAAGCATTACTTTTTAAGAAGTTAAATACAAAGTTTCAAACCTATCATAAATACATTGCATTTATTCATAAGAGTTTATTACCTGGGTTTTACTTGCATACTTAACACATGTGTTTAATTGAAAGAATTTTCTGGCATTTGTTGAAAGTTGCAGTGTCTGGTCAGGAGTTAGATAACCCTTCACCCCTATGGCAGTTTGAAGAGAAAATGAGTTAAAAGATTAGCCTGTATTTTACCCAACTGCACTGTCAAAATCTGGGGGGACAGTCTGGGCCTGAGGCGGGGACTGATGTATCATCATTACTGGGGAAGTCAGTCAATACCTAGGCTATCAGCCTGGGTTCCCTTCAAAGGGAAGCAAATCCACTTCTGTAGTACCCTATAATTCATGGCATGTGACTAATGTACTACAAGAACTGAACTCCAGATACTGTATTTGGTAATAAACCCTCTAATGATTATTCTAACATTTTATTATGAAAATGTTAAAACATACAGCAATATTGAATTTTATAGTGAATGTCCATTTACCAAAGTTCTTCATTAACCTGACTATGCTTGTTTTATCATTCATCTGCTGCTCTCTCCATCCATCAATCCATATTTTTTATGCATTTTGGATAAAATGCTGACATCTGTACCCATCCTTCTACAAATCCTCAGTATACAAAAGTACACAAATATTAACTGTAGAATGGCAAACTTTAGACCTGTGAACCCCATCCCAGGATATATAGTACCCTCCTGCCCCTTCTCAATCTGTTCACTCCCTCCATTTTTAGTTGCCTCTCCTAGTATATCATATAAATAGAATCCTACATTATGTATTCCCCGGGAATTTTTTTTTTTTTTTTGAACCAGGGATTGAACTCAGGGACACTCGGCCACTTAGCCACATCCCCAGCCCTATTTTGTATTTTATTTAGACAGGATCTCACTGAGTTGCTAAGGGCCTCGCTAAGTTGCTGAGGCTGGCTTTGAACTCCCGATCCTCCTGACTCAGCCTCCCAAGTGCTAGGATTACAGGCGTGCGCCACCATGCCCGGCCTTCCCTGATAATTTTTAAAGAAATTCCTAAAGGGGAAAAATACCTGTCAAACGGAATATGATAAAGGCAACATCTGGAATCAGAAGATGATTCACTCATGGAATAGGTATTTATTATAAGAACCCCTTGACCGTGGGTACATAGAGGAGCAAGGCAATCCCTGCCCTCCAGGAATGCAGGCCATCATGGAGGATGGAGCAGAGGCCTCACAGAGACATGGCATGCAGTCACCACGTGCCCCACAAGGGGACTTAATTCAGCCGGGGAGTGTGTATCCTCAAGGGAGGTTTAGATCTCAACTTCAGAATCTGTCTCAGGCAGCCAGTGCTCTTTATGCTCCGTGTCAAATCTTATAACTCCAAATGATTTGTACTAACAAGGCAACTTTGTTATAGAGCAGATAAAAGGGAAATTTGCTAAACAAGAGACTAAAAGGTGCAAACTGAAATGATTCCCTAAATCTATTTTCCTCTAGTTTGAGTTGATATAAATTGAAATGTATTTAGTATTGCTCCCACACACAACGTGCTTTTGGTTCTTGAACCACAAATAGAAGCTTTTAAGTGCTCCAAATGGCTGGGCGTGGTGGCACACACCTGTAATCCTAGCACTTGGGAGGCTGAGGCAGGAGGATCACGAGTTCAAAGCCAGCCTCAGCAACTTAGCGAGGCCCTAAGCAACTCAGTGAGACCCTGTCTCTAAATAAAATATAAAATAGGGCTGGGGATGTGGCTCAGTGGTGGAGTGCCCCTGGGTTCAATCCGCAGTACCAAACAAAACAAAACAAAACAAAACAAAAACCCAAAAAAGAGCTCCAAATGGCAACGGAAGTTTTGATGTACTTGGACTTCACTTCACCTTAGTTTTCCCAAGGCATGTAAAATCTATTTCATCTCCAAGTTCAGGATCTCACTTGCTAATCTCTCTCATACTGGGCAGTGAAACCAGGGGCACTTTACCAC